>JAVCKT010028255.1:0-10851 GCA_032273925.1 Rhynchotus rufescens | reverse complement strand
CTGAGTGCATGAATAGGAGGGAATTTGTCAAGAGTGGATTCCATGAGGGACTAGATTTGGGAAGGACTTGGTGTAAATGTTGCACGTTTCCTAGTTATCTGATAACGGCTATAATGCTGTATATTCCTCAGATCCAGGCCTAGGCTTTCCCTGTAACATGTGAGAATGGGATTTAGGAAAACCAGAATATGGAACTTGAGGGCTACAGTCAGAAATGCTTAGGAGAAGTGTATAGTTTAGTCTTTATTTTGTGTCTTGCATGCCAAGAAGAGCACCATTTTCAGCCTAGGATTCACTTAAGAATCTTTTTTGTGTTTTGACTGCAGAGCTGAAGAGCTTCAGTAAGAGATCCAGAGGCCCACCTTAGAAGGCCCTGCAGACCCAGACCTGGAGTACTTCTCTGAGATATGGAGGTTATAGCTTCAAGCATATCAAATATACAGCGTCATTGAGCCTAGGTTTTTCTACTCAGAGTTCTGGCAATGCAAGGTAAGGGGGTCAAATTTGAGCAGTGCTTTCAAAATGATGAAGCCTTGTTTCATTTTGTTTTAAATTCAGCCTGTCTGTGCTAAAAGCAGAAGAATGCTTCAGTGGGTGAATTACATGGGGAACAATGCGCGATGTTGGTGCCAGTCTGTTTTGCTGTTGAGATTTAGGTGGTCTTTGTACGTGCCATGCCAGGGAAAGAGAGAGAAAGGGGGGGGATATGTACACCCCCCCTCCTTATACATGTACACCCCCTCCTTATACATATACACTCCCCCCCCTTATACATGTACACACACCCTATATGTATATATGGTATTTTCTTGGCAGAAACTCAAATGAACTCAAATGCCTTGAGGATTAGGTGGGGCTTTTGAGGTTTTGTGTTTTGGATGTAGGCATTTGAATCAGGAGTTAGTTATAAGTCCCCTTCTAGCAAGGTGTCAGCGAATATTTCAGATTCTATTCTGTTAGATGCTGTAGATAAAACTGGAAAACAGTCTTGGGTGAGGGGGAAGGGGAGGAACCTCTATAAGAGCCTACCTAAACTCTTTGTGAAGAAGCTGATGAGGAAGGATAACTTTTTTTTTTTTTTTTTTTTTTTTTTTTTGGCAGAGGTTGGGACTGGACTTAAGAGGGAGTAGTTGAAAAAGGAAGCAAACATTTCAGGCATTTCTGGTATTCTGTATGTGTCCTGCACTTCACGTGCTCTACCGAAGCATGCATCTTTGCTTGCTTCTTTAATTAGTATTTTCTAAATCTCTCTTTGCTCTTTTATAACTGAAAATCTAAATGCAGAGTATTCGTTAATCAGGCACTCAGTCTAGAGTTCTAGAGCAAATGTAACCTGGACCTCAACCACCTCTTCTGCTTACCTTACCTCAAAGGATTAAGTGCTTCCTACAAGTGCCTGAGCCACTGACCGCAGTGGTGGCTCTGGAGCATCCCTGGACATGTCTCATGGCCCCATGTCAGTGAACATGGATGCAGTGAAGCAGTGAGACAGAGGTGAATGAGTCAGCCTGTGCAGTTGCATTTTTCTTCGTTTGTTTTTTCTTTCCATTCTTTCTTAGTCCTTTTGACTGAACAAAACCAGTCCCACAAGGGCAGGCTAATGTATTCATAGTTCTGCCACAACTTGGCTGATAGAATAAGCTGAAAAATTGCTGCCTCCCATTGTTTAATGATAATCCTTGTTGTGCTTTGTATAGTTAAAATAAGTGCTGTCTAGTGACCTCTGCTCTCCTTCCTCGTAGAATAGAGAACCTGTTGAACTGAATGTAGTCATGCTGTGGATGATGGAAAGGCTGAAGTTCAAATTCACAGACTCAAAGTAAGTTACTGAAGTGATTCCTTGTTTGAAAGCTCACTTGCTTGCTCTTGCCTTTCATTTGCCTTGATTTAAGCATAGTGTATTGTTAATGCCTATCTGAACATTGCATTAAGCTCTAATTAAGCCTGCCAATCAAAAGACTCAGAAGCCAGGATTCTAATATGGCTGATCATAAGTCACATTTTCTTTCCCCCATTAATTTTCA
This sequence comes from Rhynchotus rufescens, assembly GCA_032273925.1. Lineage (NCBI taxonomy): Eukaryota > Metazoa > Chordata > Aves > Tinamiformes > Tinamidae > Rhynchotus > Rhynchotus rufescens. The sequence continues at coordinate 8,827 of JAVCKT010028255.1, read as the reverse complement.
GACTATGAACATGGAGCTGATAATTGTGTGGGGTTTTTTGTCTTGTTTTGTTTTTCCCCACTCCCTCTGAGCTGTGGGTAAATGCCTAATGAACTTTAGCCACAGTATTTAAGGGCCAACTTCCATTAAGAAATGACTCTGACAAAGCATCACATGAAAAATCCAGACCGTGCCAGGCTGTAACTAAGGTCATACTGGACCAACATGGGAAAATCAAGGAAGCTGTTCTCAGCTTTTCATCTAATGTCAGAAAATAGACTAGAAATCTCTGTGAGAAGGAAAGTGGTTGGGAGAATAAATGTGGCAAAACTGCCTGGAAGATTCTTCTGGAAGTGAGAGGGAAGTTCAACATGCAGAACTCTCAATCCCCTGTTTGGCGTTGCAATTAAGAGTTGCTGTGGGTTACAGCGAATGTAAGTTCTAATTTCTTAACCAAAGAACAATAATGGAAATATCAGACAATGTGGCTTGGAGATTTCATTGAGGCCTTTCCCCTGCTGTAATCCTCATGGAACATCTGCTTGAACCAGAAACAAATGGCAACTTGTTCTATGGATGCAGTGTCCTTGTCTGAACACTGGCCCTGAAATCCTTCAGAGCTTTATTCCTGTAGTGTTTTTTCCCCTCTAGCACCACAAGACTTGATTAATCCAAATGCTGAAATCCCGCAAGCGCTGTGGTTATTTTTAGCGTTAACATTAGAGCTCTGCAAAGGGTGGATGAAGATTTATGATTTTGTCTAATATAAATCTCAGGCTTTCTCTTTTCTGTTAAGGCTTGGATGAATGCCAACATCTCCCCACACCCTCAAAATTGCTTCCCCCCCCCAATTAAAAAGTAAACAAAGGCCAACAACTTTGTTTAAGCACCGTGGGACAGAATAGGTGCTGCATCTGTTTTAAAATTCTGTATGTTTAGAGGCGCTGCTTTAATTTGTGGTTAAAATTTCATAAATTACAATTCTGGAAAATAACTCTTTATGTATGTTATTTTCTGTTTGGAGATAGAAGTTGAGGGAGGAGATGGGAGTGAAAAGCAAGAAAGGCTGTTTAAACCAGTGAACATCCAAACAGAATTTTCATGGTAGAAATGTAGGGTGTTTTTTTGTTTTGTTTTGTTTTTTTTTTGGTTTTGTTTTAATATGAGCAATTTCTCATTCACTCTTCCTTTTAATAATAGCTAATTACTTATAGTTGACCTTACCTGGTGCTGAACTTGCTGTTCCAAGGTCTTAGGGGAATATTTTAGGAAGAAGTTTCAAGAATTTATTTGGTCACATCACATTGCTTCCTAGACTGTGAAGAGTTTGGGGAGAATGAGGAGTGAAAGGGTGATGCAAGCTGATGGTTGGAAACAGAAGCTGCTTTTGTTGTGTGATTACATATGCAAAATATACATGACTGTACTAGCAACTATATATGTGCATGTGTATACATGTGTATATGTCTGTATGTTGTATAATTATGTACATGTGTACATATAAACTATACACACATATGCGTGTATATAAATAAAAATGGGTGGAGCACTCATATCTGACAAAGTGATGAATTGGCAACCCTTTTGCAGGATATCTGCAAGACCAGCCTGGGGCACAGCTGAGTGGAGTGACATGTGCATGAGCAGCAAGTGACCTTGGTTTTTACTCTGGGCCCTGCTGCTCCTACCAACGTGACCAGAGGAGACTTCTCTCTGCCTGCCTTGTGCAGATTGTTTTGCTGTCTAGGCTGTGCACATCCAAGCACAATCCTGGGGTTACAGTCTCTTCGTGATTCCCACTGTTCACCACCACTTATAACTTCAGTGTGCCAAACACCAGAGCTGTTTCTTGGCATACCTAAGTTTAATTTCCAGTTTAGACCTCTAAACCTCACTTAAAATGAATTTAATTTGTCAGAGAGACAGCTGTAGTTATCCAGTATTTTGGAGTACATGTGAAGGCATGCTAGTGTGCCCAGCAATGCTGGTTGGAATTGCTCTCCTTGTGTCTTACCTCTGCTTGCAGCCACAGTTGCAGAGGCATGCAGTGCAGCTCCCAATGTGCACAGAGGACTGTGCTCTGGGAAGCTCAGGAAGTCCAGCAGCTTCTCATGAGAGTCAGAGTGGGCAGGAGGCTCTCTGTCAGCTGCATCAGATGCTTCGGAAAAGTTACTGCTGTCTGAATTAGTCTGCTTTTCTGGAAACTAAATTTCCTTCTTTAGCATTTTTTTTAGCATAACTCTTTTTTTAATGTTCATTTTTACTAACAATTTTTAGTATTTAGTATACCTAAAATGGATAGTGGTGTGAGGTTATTTGGTTTTGTGTCTGTGCAACAGCAATACTTGCACAGCAGCAGTAGCTGGATTAAAGGATCTCACTACATAGACTCCAGTTTCCAGCTAAGTAGCTAGTGATGTAGCTGTGTTACTGTGATAGCTCTGTGAGACTAACAAGCTGGGAGTGTCTCTATCTATACATTTCCCCATACAAACATGAAATCAATACACTAAAACAATTGGATAGACTTCTTAAAATTAATTTGGCAGGCTTTCTGGCGTTGATTCCAAAAGGCAGCAACAGTTCATGACTTGCCTGAAAGGGAAATAATCTCAGGCTATTTCTTTTGTTTAATTGGTAGAGGAGGTTGAAAACTGACTGAATGGGAAGAAGCCTTAATGATGTCATTTAATCAAAAAAAAAAAAATCTTTTTTGGATCTTCTTCTGTTTCACTGTTAGAAGCAGAGAAGTTGATCTTTGAAACAACTGAACAGAATTTTTAAAATTGCACTGATGTCTTTTCTTTTCTGCTGTCCTTATCCATTACTTGTTGCTGCAAGTTTGGGTGAACAGATTCTGGTAATTTTTTGTTTGGCAAATGGCGATTCATTTCCCCGAACAGCTGACTGAGGCTCTATTTTGACAAACAGAGCAAAGCTATCAGATTTGTTTTTCCTATAGCCAACTGCAGTTCGTGTTCCTGGTGCCAAGATGATGTTTGGCATTTAATTGAAGACCCTCAGTTCCTACATATAAAACTTCGTTATGATAATAGTGAAAAAGCAGCTGAGACCTATTTGTCTTTGCTTCTCCTAGTTCAAACCCATGCTCAGTTTGGCCTGAAGGACTTAACTTGAAATAAGGAGAGGAAAGCCTGAATTTCTATGGATTGGAGAGACCTAACTTGCAAATAAAGATGCAATTGTGCTTCTTACTCTGGCTCTGATATCTCTCGCTGGCTAAGTTGTTAGATGCTGGGCATAATTTATGCAGAGGAGAAGAAATGGCACAAGGGTAGTGTCAGCAAAAGGGAAGGATCTTCTGTTCCTAATTCATCCAAATACTCATCTTCTTGCACAGTAGCATGTCAATATCAGTAATGCATTTCACACAGAAAAATAGCGCTAATAGCATTGACAAGGCTCTGGCTCAGTAAGGAGGAAATAGGAACTAGTTGGATTTGGAGATGTGTGTGTGTGTGTGTGTATGTATATTTTTTTTTTTTTCCTCCTTTGGTGGGCTCAGGCCACAACCTCTTCCTAGGGGTGATACCTTTGCTTGCAGATGACACAAACAACATCTAGGTCCTTTATAAGCAATCACATTTAATAAGAGCTGGCGTCCTAGCTATTTCCAGTTGGTGTTGCTTTGCCTATCCAGTTTCCTTTCCCAGCAGTGCTTCCACAGGCTTGTATATCTTGTGGTGCCTCTTTGCTGTAGCAGGAAGTGGAGCTTATGATGTCAGTACATCAGGATGTCTGATGCATGGCATTCTTGATGACACATCTATGTGAGAGGGGAGTATTTCTGCTGCCAACTTACAGATGGGGTGAATTGAACTAAGGCTTTTTCTTTCTGAGCTTAGACAAAATAAGTGCCCTTGTCTCAATATGCAGGGAGCTCCTGGAGAAGGTGATCCGATTCACTCTGTCTTTCATCTCAAACAAGGCAGTCAGATGTGACATGTTTGAGGTGACCTAAGTAATAGTGGTAACATGTCTAGATTTGTGAAGAAAGCTCGTGACATAGTAGCTGTCCAAATTGGTGATGTTTCTGTGTCCCAGCTATTGGATGTTCCGTTTTATCACTCTTCCATTTTCTCTGAGTGCAAAATGGTGAGCCTAGAACTCCTGTGATTTGGTAGAGAGAGTGGTCCACTAAATTCCTTGGAAATGGCCTGTTTGGGGAAGAAGCAGGCCTTGTCCCCCTTCTGGAATGAAAGGTCTTTCTATGAATGTACATTTGTCAGAGAAAGGGCTTCTAGACAGTTTGCTTTTGGTGATTTTTTGGTGTTTTTTTTTTTTTTTCTGTTTGCGTCTTTTTTTGTTTTTTTTTTTTTTTTTTTGTTTTGGTTTTTTTTTTTTTTTTTTTTCTTTTTTTTTTTTTTAAGTTCTTTTCAATATTTACTTGTATGTTTGAGTTCTGATGTGATGTGTTTTGTGAGAGTGGGGTCTTTTGGTTGGGGCTTTTGTATATGGGTTTTTTTTGTGTGTGTGTGTGTGTTTGTTTGCCTTGTTTTGTTTGTTTTTTCCTTGTACCAGATGTGGTACTTCAAACTGCTATTTGGCACAGTTCCTTTACCACCAATATAAAAACATAGTGGGGAAAAAAAACGGAAGGAGGGGAAAAAAAAAAGGAAGGAAGGAGCAAGAAAGGAAAGAGATAAATGGATAAATGACCATGCTTTATCACTTTTGTTAAGTAGGGAGCAATGGTTAGGGTGAGCTGTGCCTTTAAAGTGACAGTTAGACACTGGTAGTGAGCATTGGAGACAGCAGCTGTGCTACTACTAGAGAGCAAGGGAGGGAGAGTTATTAGGGGAAGATACCCCCCCACCGCCACAGAGTTTCTGGGATTTAACTTTCTTTCCATGCAGAAGTTATGTATTCAGTCCTACAGCAGAAACTGGAAAAGTAGATAGATGATGCCTGAAGTTTTTCAATTTATAATGAGTGGGCACAGCACAGTATGGGGGAAATGAATATTCTTTGAGCGGAGTAAATATATTCCACATAAGTGTTTAAAAATAGTGCCTGCCTTTCCAAAGGCCCCCAGCTCCCTGTGTCACTTCTAGCCACCCACTTCCTCCATAATTGTCTGGAATGCAGTTGTTTCCAGCTTTTAGCAATTGTTGATTAGAAACCTATTAAAAAAATCTAGGAGAGTCCTGGGGCTACTTTGGGGCATTTGTGATGGAGATGTGTACTTGTTCATGATGTGGTTAAGGCACTTTAAAGAGACATCTCACACAGAAGGAAAAAAAAATCCACTGAGGAAATAGTTCACCATCAAGCTCTGCTCTAGTGTATGTGTATATCCTTCCTGGTCCTTTAAAGGTCAATAAAGATTAGCTGCAACCCCCATCATCAGTCCACACAGCAAACAATCTCAGCCCATGCTGAGGCTGCTTTTTTTTTTTTTTTCTTCTTCCTCTCTTCCTTTGTAATTTTTCTGTGTGGAGACTTCTTAAGTTGGATTTCGGGGAGCTTTTTATCTCACCAGATAGTTGCCCAAGGGATAGCTGGCTGCATTTCCTAGGAGGTCTTGCCTGCTTCGTTCAAACCTCAGTAAGGAATTGCTTTAGTTCCTCCCAGTATTTGCTTGGCATGCTTTTTAGTGCTGTGGAGGAGTAGCTCTTGACTGTGGCTTAGAATTTATTCATGAGAAATTTGCTTCGGTGATACCTAGCAAGAGTTGGAGTTGCAGGGGGTTGCCTGTGGCGGATTGCAACTGCTATCACACCTGTCTGATTGGTGCTTCCAGAGGAGAAGGTAGCAATCTACAAAAAAAAAAAAAAAAAAGGGGGGGGTGGTGGAGCAAGAAGATGGTCAGGGGAGCATCAAAGTTAGTCCTTGGGGCAAATTCATTTGTCACTGCCATTTCCAACAGATGTTTGTCCAACCTTTTATTAAAAACTTTCAGCAATGAAGATTCCACAGCCTTCTGGGAAAGTCTGTGCAAGTCTCCTGCTATCCTAAGCATTAGAAAGCTTTTCCTAGTGGTTATCTTAACTATTCTGTGCTGTAATTTAAACCCATTGCTCTTGGTTCTGGAGTACTGCTACTACTTTCCATTCTTTCACTAACAACTGTTACAGGTACTTATTATTTATTATTAAAATGGCTTTTTCAGTGTTCCCACTTTCCAGGACATTCTTCAGACATTCTGATATGAATTTCAGATTAATTCAGTAAAATGGGGGAGAAGTTGGCAAGATCTGTCTGAAGTGGTATAAAATGATCAGCTATGTTAATTAGTAATGACTAATTAGAACTTATTTGAGATAGATGTACTGGATGGTTGTACCATTTAGGAAATGGAACATCTCTCGTACAAGGAGAGGCTGAGTGAGCTGGGCCTGTTTTCTCTGGAGAAGAGAAGGCTGAGAGGGGATATGATTAATATGTATAAATTCAGGAAGGGAGAATGCAGGGAGGAAGGGGACAGGCTGTTTTCACTTGTTCCCAGCGATAGGACGAGGGGTAATGGGCACAAGCTGGAGCACAGGAAGTTCCATCTCCAGGTGAGGAGGAACTTCTTTACTGTGCGGGTGACGGAGCAGTGGAACAGGCTGCCCAGGGAGGTTGTGGAGTCTCCTTCTCTGGAGGTCTTCAAAACCTGCCTGGACACCACCCTGTGCCACATGCTGTAGGTGTCCCTGCTTGAGAAGAAAGATGATCTCTAGAGGTCCCTTCCAATCTTGAACATTCTGTGATTCTGTGAAATACAAGAACTATCAAGACACATTCTAATTGTTATCTTTCCATATGGATGTATTACCCACCCTATTTTCCTTCCAACTTCGCTGTTCTTGTTTGGATGAGGAGACATTTCCCAGTGGTAGGCAGCACCTAGTCACAACCCTTTGCTATTTGCCCTCTAATGCTCTAGCTCCTCACTTATTTCTGGTCCTAGGGATTGGTGGGGAACTGATGGGGTCTTGGCAGGATTGCCCTAGAGAGAGACCTCTGGTAAATATCTAATCTCACAGCAAATATCCTCCACTCCCTTGGGCATGAAAACTCACCTTCAACCTCAGTAGTGTGCCCTGGCTAAGGATAATGAATTTAAGTGACTTCTGTTTTCAGTTACAATTTAGGAATTGACCTGTCAGCTAATTCCCTTTGGGCTAAATCTCACACTTCTCTTTGCTCAAGTTAACAGATAATTTATAACTTTACAGTGTACACATCACAAATGATGTGACTTCACCTGGCACATCCTGGGAGCTCCAAATGCAGACTGAAATCCATGTCTGGGCAGCTTAGTCAAGTAGGGAACAGTACTACAGGAAAAGCAGTACAGGGAAAAGAATCAATGTGGCACATGAAAAATAATATTAGAAAAGAGTAATGATAAATTATTATTCTTCAGTACTCTGGTGTTCAATACTGCCGTGTCCATCTTTTACTTTTCCATTTCATCAGTCATAAGCAGAGATTCTACTATTGCTTTCTACATGTTTAACAGACAAATCGCACCCTCTCTTCAGCCTTAAGACATTTCTTGCTAACTGCCTCATTCACCACACTATCCAGTTTAAAATTTCCCTTAGTGTTACAAAACCCATCATAAAAGAAGACCAGCCTCTGCCACAATTTTCTTTCTCTGCCTTTCATTATTAGCAGTCATTTCCTGGAGTATTTTTTACTGTTGGTAAAGTCTTTTTCCCCACAGCTCTGACTATCCCTGTGCCACATTCATTCTGACTCATTTCGAGCATCAGCTGAAAACAGCTCATCTCTCCCTAGCTTCTGCCTCTTAATTCCTCCTTTCCTCTGCTATCATTTAACCATAACCACATGATTTAACTCTAAAGCATTTCACGGGCACAGTCACTAAGAAAGGCTCTATGTAAAGTAAAATATTGTGGTAGGTAGATAATTTGTCACGTACTACAACAGCTAATGGGCATTTTACATCTGGTTGGTCTGAATTGCAGAAAACAGACTGTGTTATTAAGCCTCTCTTTTTATTGAGATTAAACAACATGTTTGTTTCCTCCACTGCAGAAAATGCTAAATAACCCAACTGTCTCATCCTCTTTTGTTCTCGTGTCTGTACTTGTAGATTTGTGGGAGTCTCACATCTACCGACATACACAAATCACTGAACAATATAAAAATCTTCCATAATGAAACCCTGAGATCTCTTGCTGGTGAAGGCTGTAGTGTCACTCAGGGACTCATTGACAAGCTTTAAGACAAGAGATGGATTCTCGGGAATGAGAGCGCTAACATCTATCAACCATAATTGAGCAAATTAATAGCTTTTTGAAGTCTCTTCTTTGGTTAGCATTCCATGAAATGATAACAAATGTGGCAGAGTTTCACTTACAGCCTCTGCTAGCATTTATTTTATATTTTTATTTATTTATTTGCCTTTTCACTACTGTTTTGTGGACACTGTGTAATGGCAGCAGAACAAAGGGGCTTTCTCTATAAAATCACTTGAAGTTATTTTAAGTCATTTTGAGTACTTTGTCTTTCTATCACTTGCCTATTTCTGGACATCATTGGCTGCTCAAAACACTGCCAAGTTCTCCTCAAAATAGTAATTTTGCCCTGTGCTTGCTACCAAGGTAAGAAAATCTTAGGAAGAAAACTTCCTTCGCTGGAAGAGCTATAGAGAGAGTGTGTTCTGTTCCCCTTACTAGAGTGAGTAGAGGGCCAATTATGGCCACCAACTTTAACACACTTCTTTATATTTCGAAAAACTGAATTTTGTTTATGCTCTGAAGTGCAAGTATAGTAGTAAATTTCCAGAATTAATGTCTTCACAAGTGATAGAGAAGACATTCAAAATATACCCAGCATGAAGACACTACTAAAAAGCAGAAGCAGGTTA
>JAVCKT010028253.1:0-19148 GCA_032273925.1 Rhynchotus rufescens | reverse complement strand
GGGCGCTGCGGGGAGCGCGGGGCGCAGCGCGGGCGGCCCCAGCTGTCCCGGGCGAGTGCAGGAGTGGCGCAGGGTCTGCGCGTCCCGGCGCTGCGCAGAGCTACCCCGGCCCGCGCGGGGCACCGCAGTGCGGGGCAGCCCCGAGAGGCCCGTCCCGGGACAGCCGCACCTAGCGGGAGGAGCAGGGCGCCCGCTCCCCGCGCCCGCTGCTGCCCCTCAGGAGCAGCGGGTCCATATCGAATGCACGTGCTTTGCGACTGCGTTACAGGACCTACCGAACTATAGGTGTTCTTGGCTGTATCACGCTGTAAACTGTTACTTAGTTTTTATCTTCAGTTCTTAGTTTAATGTGTTGATTTCGGTGATGTTGCAGAACTGTGTAATAAGGTACTTCAGCTCAAATAGGGGCTCTTAAGATAATTATTGGTTTCATGACAGTTTTTAGGCAGATTAAAAATAATGGCTATGGAAGTTTTTGCAAAAGTGGCAAAATAGCAATAGCTTGACTGTGCCCTGCTTCTGAGCAAGGGGTTTGGTGGCAGAGCACCCTTATCAGAAGCGGCGAGCAGTTGTGCTTGAAGCAGGACAGCTCGGCGGTGCTGCTCTGAACGCGCCGCACTCTCTTGCCTAGCAACATTTTTATCAACTTGTTGGATGATACAGCTTGTTGCAGTAAAAGGTCTGTGTTGCTGCCAGGGTTGTGTTTGGGTGTGCAGCCCTGGCGCGGGTCGCTCTGTGCCACACGGGAGACGCGGCCCCGGCGGCAGCGCCGGCGTCCTCCGGAGCTCACTGCGGCAGCTCGCGTGGGCAGCGCGTGGAAGAGCGTGGCCCAGTGCAGCCCTGGGCAAGCGTGGGTGAGGAAGGTGTGAGGAAGGGAGGGGCCCCTCCATGTTGCCTTGATGGAAGTTGTCACGGGTGGTTTTCCAGCAGCAGAAGCTCGCAGATTCGGAATTCTTAATCAGTGCCTTAGGATCAGATAAAATACAAGCTGTTGTTACTGTTGGTTGCTTTGCGTACTTCTAACGTTTTTTTGTCTCTTCTCTGTTAAAATTGTCAGAAGAAAATCCCGAAGGCACAAGGGACGTTTGATGGGGAAGGTAAGACCTTTTCTGCACAGACTTGATGAAGTGCTAAAATCACAAGAGAAATGAACCTCAGGAACCCTTTTTACAGTTCGTGAACGCTGGAACAAAGTACTTGGTTTTCAGTAACGTGGCTAAGATGTTGGAGTGCAGCTTTGGCAGCAGCCCCTTTGGCAGTACTTTAAAGATGGGAGAATGGCGGGTTGCAGGTGTGGTTTATCTGCAGGGGTTCCCCTCGCCCGTGCCCGCGCCGCCGCTGGAGCCGCAGCCGCGCGCAGGGCTGCCGCAGCCGGCTGTGCGGGACGGCAGGAGCAGGGCTGGGCCGGGCGGGATGCCCCGTGCCAGGCCCTGTGGCCAGTTGGGTCCCGCTGGAGGCCACAGAGCAGCGGTGCGGCGTCCCGTGCGTGGCTGGGGCGCCGCCTGGCCCTGGCACGGCCAGAGCCCCTTGCCTGGCTGCTCCCGCGCTTCTCCCGCTGCGTAGGCTTCGCGGGTCGGAAAAGCGCTGCCCGGGCACCTGCCTTCTCCTGGTACACAGGCTGCATGGCAGTGGATATGTGGAACAGCTCCCGTACAGTAACTGCTGCTCTCTTGGCTTTCCCTTGCTTCGTGCCCCCTTAAGGTCATCGAAGCTGCTGTGTTATCTTGCTTTTACACTTGTCTTTATGTTAAAACTTCCCACAGTGTTCCCATTTGCATGGCCTGCTATCTTTTTTTTCCATCTTTCTCACATTCTCTCCTAATTATATCTTCTAGACTCTCTTCCAATTGTTCCCTTTTATCTTGGACCAAACCCAAATAATAACTTTCCGTGTAATACTTTGCGGAATTCCATTGCTATTTACAATTTCCTGTCTTTCAGAATATGTAAATTCTCTAGGCACATTCCAACAAGCAAATATATATGTGGTACTTTTACAAAAGGTCAAACCTTGTATGATAATCTCATAGGGCTTTGTAGTCAGAGCAGGTAAAACAGATCTGTCCAGACTGGTATAAACCTTGAAGCTGCGACTGTGCACAAAGTAGACAGATATTTTACTTCTTGCTCCTTTCTCCTGTGTGGGGGCAATCAGATAATACCCAAAATGTGGCCCATCCCTGAAGCTCCTTGCAGAGCTTTCTTGCACAGCAGTTCAGGCTCTCAGGGTTCCCTTGAGGTCTCTGTCCTCTGTGTGCCTGGGCAAACCTGCGATGGGGGAGGCTGAGAAGCGGGCAGGACGTGCTCCCCGCGCCCGGGTGTTGGGGAGGGAGCAGGGGGGCTGCAGCGCACAACACGTGTTGGGTTTTAACAACCGCAAACCCCAAACAAGGAGTTAAATGTGCATTGTGCCTTGTGGTTTCTGTTTGGAATAGTTCTGTCTTCAGAATTTCTGAAACTTGGATCCCTTCCTTTGTAGGGAAGTGTGAAGACTATTTAAAAGTGGCAGAATAGAAATTGGCATGGGTAGTGATTTATAGTGGTCTTCTACATGAGAAGAGCCAGAGCTCTGCGTTAGTGACAGTGTTCTGCTGACACTACTATTCCGTCCTTTACATCGCTGCTAGTGATGGAACACTATACAACAAACTGAGGGAATTTTTTTTTCCCCTGACAAAGAGCACATCTGTATTTTAATTCAGTCAGCGGGATCTTTTCTAGCAGCGGGACAGTGAGCCATTGTCACTGTCTTTGGCCATTGTCATCCTGAATACGCTGCTGTCTTTGTCCTCTCGAGTTTGTGAGCAGCACACTGATATTTTACTTGATTTCATTTTTTTTTAATGAAAATTAAATCATTTTTGTGAAAGCAAATAAGCTACCTTTCTGGCAATTAATGACATGCTGTTGTTTTTGTTACAGAAAATGCTGTATTATATCAGAACTATAAAGAAAAAGCTCTGGATATAGATTCTGATGAAGAGCCTGAGCCCCAAGAGCAGAAATTGGATGAAAAGGTTGTCGTTCACTATAAGCCCTTGAGATCAACATGGAGTCAGCTGTCTGTTGTGAGTATTTAATCAGTGCAGAGCTAGGAAAAAACAGAGTGCCCAGGAACACTTTGAAGCGAGCTGGTGTCTTCAACTGAAGCTTGTCATCTTCTTTTCCCTTCCAAAATGCTTCATGTTTCTCAGTATCCTATTACCATCACATATGCTACTGCTCAGTTCTTGAGAACACAGTTTAGCTTTTATCTCAGTTTTGTATAAGGTGAGCCCAAAGAAACCTGAAATTGTGCTTTCTGGGTCATTTTTAATAGGTATAGACAGATAGTCCTGAAAGAGCAAGTGCCCATGTGTTACTTGTTCCCATCCTGACACCTCCTTTTTCTTTTCCTGGCAGAAGTGTTTGTCGATCCTGGGGTCACACAACAGAACAGATAGAGGATGTGCTTTGAAATTACCAAAGGGGAAAGAAAAGTTTATATGTAGTATAAACAAAGTATAGTATAAAGTTTACACAAGAGGTTTTGTTTCTGGTAATCTTTAAATTTCAGAAGATGCCTTATATGTTTACGCAAGAATATGTGTTTCTTACTTCTCTTTACCTGAAGAAGTCAAAGAGGGACCTTTTGTTCTTGTTCAGGACTGTCTTTCTGCCAGTCCCCAGAGGTGACGGCTCAGGCCCCTGCGTGCAGGGTGTTTGCTAGGCAGACAGCATGGGGCCTTGGGAGGATTTACACTGCTGCACGTTGCACGGATGCCTGTGCTCAGGGAGGACAGCAGTGCTCTGGTAGCCTGAAAAGGCTTGATTCACAGGACAGAATCTTAAACTCCAACCCTTAATTTTATTTTTCGTTTCTTGGGGATGTGGGGACATGGATCATTTCCTGATTTTTGTTTTATATAGGGAGCAGTACAATCGAGAAAGTTAATTTTAGCAATTTAGGCTACCTTTTTTTTTTTTTTTTTTTGCTTATTTTAAAAATAAGGTTTAAGTGCAGTTCCTTTAAAATCCATCAAAGGATGAATTTCTGCCATCTTTCTCTTTGGATTCCTGTTAGACACCTGGCAGTGGCTGTGCAGATGCTCATTTTGAGCTGGCTCAGTGACTGTCTCTGTTCTTTCCTACCTAAAATTCTAATTTGGAAGATATGTCAGTATTTCCACAATGCAGTGCAAAAACTTTTTCCAACATTTTTGAACAATTCCAGCGCATACGTACAATGATGTTGTCAAAATCTAGCTTATGCGTATTAAATGTGTTTATTTTCCAAGAAGGGCATCATTCAATATTTTTACCGTGAATCAATTCAGAATATAAGGTTAAGCCCAACATTTATAAGGAGCATTTGCACCCTTGTGTGCACATCCATGTATGAAAGAATAGCGGGCGTGAAACACAACTGCGTTTGTGGGACAGGGTGTAGCAGCAGCCGCGTTGACCTCGCTGGGAATTTACCGCTGCGGTATGAACAGGAAGCATTCATTTCTTGGATACGTTCATAGGTATTTCCTCTGTCAGCATATTTTTAGCAAAGTCCTCAATGGCGTCCAGAAAACAAGGGACATTGCGCTTCCTAGGGAGTGCCCTGAAGCTTGCGGGTTGTTAACTGAAAGTGCACTTACTTCACTTTAATAATTAGAAAGGCATCTAATTAGTTCTTGCTTGGTACTCCGAGGGATATACTTGTAGAGGCATAGGAACCTGCAATTTGTGCTCAAAGGATTAATTGCTTTATTGTATCTGAATACATATTGTCTCTTCATAAGCACATAAAACGAAGGAATGTGCACAGAGCGGGCAGTGCTGTACAGCAGGAGCGGAGCGCGTCTTGCGGCTGCGCTGAGCCTCCCATCCAGGTGTGCAGGGAGCTAGGGGCTGGATGGAGCAGGTGCAGTGATAGCACCGGAGGAGCTGTCCAGGGAAACCTCGGAGAAGTGGGAGAAGGGAGGTGGGTCTCGTGCAGGAAGGGAGACCCTTGGCCCCGCTGGCCCCCAGGAAGGACGTGGCTGTGCAGGGGGCCCTTCCCAGCCCCCGGCAGCAGACGTGCGGGTGATGCTGAGGAGAGACCTGTGTGGAGGAAGGACATAGAGCCCGGCCCTCCCTCGGCCTCCTGGTGCTCTTTCCCTTTGGGCTTGTAGCTCTGCACGATGCGGGTCTTGGGGGGCCATGGGGAGCTGGGGCGAACCTGGCTCTGCTCATTGTGCAGAGGGTGCTGAGCAGGAGAGACCCCGAGGGGAGGAATAGAGGAGCGCTTCCGCAGCCCTGCACAGGGCTCCTTAGGACAGGAGCAGAGCTCCGCCAGGAGAGTGTGTGAACAGTAAGTTAGCTGTGTAACAGGCCTTTAGAGGTGTTTATTTTCCAAATGAGTATGCTGAGGTGTTCCAGACCAACTCAGAAAATAAGCCAAGTGATGCTGCACATGTGTAACTCACGAAACCTGATTTAAAAGAAGGAAGTTAGGTTCCTGCTTTGGTGAGTGTGTAACATGCACTGTGAGCAGGTGGCAGTGACTGAGCTGCCTTTGCTGGAGTGCGTCTGTGCGTGTCCCGTGACAGTTCTTAATGTGGTGCTTTGTTCCTTGGGCAAGTCCATTTGATGTTATCAAGCTATTGATTTCTGCTAGCTTATTGCTGTCTGCAGGGGCCAGATTCTTTAACTGAATCCTTTGTATGGTACTGGAATTGATATTTGTTAGTACAATATTAAAAAAAGAATGCTCTTTTCTTAACAAAGCTGCTAAAATTTATTTGTTTATTTATTAGGTAAAGAAGAATGGATTATCAGACACTCTGAGCCTGGAAGAGAGGAAGAGACAGGAGGTACTTGTTTAAAATTGTCTCTTGCTTCTGGGGGTTATTCAGGTTTATAATTTTTTTGAGCTCTTCTTCCTCCCTCCTCCTTTTTTATTTTGTATTTTTATTATTTTAATATTTATTATTTTTAAAGGCTAATCAATAGTAAAGTCTTTTTTTCATCTTGCAGGCTATTTTTGAAGTAATATCTTCTGAACATTCGTATTTACTGAGCCTGGAGATCCTGATCCGGATGTTTAAAAATTCCAAAGAACTGAGCCTCACCATGACCAAAACTGAGAGCCACCACCTTTTCTCCAATATTGCCGATGTTTATGAAGCAAGCAAAAAGTGAGTGTCAGAATAAAATCCTTCTTGCTGCCTGGGCATTCCCCCTGAAGGTGACTGGCTGTAGCCAGTGCAGTGGGGCGCAGCGCACAGCGCAGGCTCTAACAAGGGCTTCGGCCGACTGTTGGAGAATGAGGAGTCGCATTTTGTGTGTCAGTGCCCCCGGTCACAGTGTGCCATGGGCTGCAGGTTGCTGGGAACGGAAGGGGGCTCTGTGCCCGCAGCGCCCCGAGGCGCCCGTGCTGCACAGCGCCCGTGCTGCACAGCGCCCGCGCTGCACGGCGCCCGTGCTGCACAGCGCCCGCGCCGCGGTGCCGTGCTGCCCACGGCCGGGGTGTCGAGGGGCCCGCTGGCCTCCTGCTGCGGCGGGGACCCTTGTGCTGCCCCGCGCTGGGAGCAGCCGCGCTGGCGCCTGGGGAGGTGCGTGGAGCAGGGCCAGGCCCTTCATCCGGCTTGGCAGCGGCAGAACCTGCAGGAGTGCAGCCTTATGCAGAGCCTTATGCAGGCTCTGAGAAAGTGGTGCTTTTTTATTAGCTTTATTTATGAAGTTTAATTGTGAAGTTTATTTATTGTACTTAGCGTAGATTCTCTTTTCCTGCATTATGAATGAGCAAACCCTTGTTCCTTTGGGTTGTGTTCTCTGTGCGTGCCTGATGGGCAGCTCCTTGGAGAGCAGAGCTTGGAGTGCTGTGTGAGGCGTAGCTGGGCGCTCACACTGTGCCTTCCTTGTCCCTTCCGAGAGGCATCGTGCTCTATTTGGGAAGAATCTCAGCTTTTCCTGCCAGACACTCTCTACTTTTCAAGCAGCACAATAGTTTGCTTTTGTGGCCATACTGATTTAGCAGGTAGGGGAGACTAAAGATATGCAGTGTGTGTTTTGCTAACCACATCCTAACTCACTTGGCCTGATCCAAACTGCTGAAATGGAGCAAGAGTTTTGTGTGTCTGTAGGGGCTGCCTCTTGCCAGTGTTGCCTTTAGCCAGTTAAGTGACTGCTCGGGCACGGAGCTGCCTGAGCTCCTCAGTGCGCGGCTCGGGGAGGGAAGCAGACACGCTGCGGACGCGTGTGCGCGAGGAGGAAGGCTTTGCCGGTGAGGAATGGTGTGAATGCTGCGGAGCCTGTTCTGCCCGTGGCAGCGGGGAGAGGCGGCGCCCGCCGCGGTGCGGATGTGGGTGCCCCGCGCTGCCCCTCGCAGTTACCGACACTTCCAGCTCCTCCAGCAGTTGCCTAGCGAGGATTTGCTTTTGTTGGGGCATCATCACAGACTGCTTGCACAGCAGGACTAGCAGGTAAATCGCTGTCGCTGGTGTAGCTAAAGCCCCCGACTGCCTGTACTTGTTTAGTCCTTACTGTCCAGTTTTCTAGCCTAAAGTCAGCGCTGGCTGCAGGACGTGCGCAGCGTTGTTAAGATATCAGTTGTTCTTCTTAAGATCACAGAACTTTTAAGTGTAGCTCTCTTTCTGTGCAAAGGCCAGAAGAGGTTAGCCTTATTTGAGACATGGAGCTAATGACTGCACAGGGAATGTGTCAAGCTAGGAATATTTCTGCAATTTTCCAGCTTTTTTCTGCTTCCTGCTCTTTTGCCCCTTTGGTGGGGACTGTGTACGAGGCCTGCGTTGGTGTGTGCGGGGCTCGCCTGGCGTCGCAGCCGTGGCAGGGCCGCCTTGGCCGCCCGAGCCCGCGCGCTCTGCGCTTTCACATCTGCTGGGCAGCAGTCGGTGTTTATGCAGCTGAGGGGGTTGTGATGATAGGGTTTTTCATGAAGCCTTCATGTGAAGGAGCCAGGACATTAGTGTCAAGCTCAAACATAGCCTAGGAGCTGTGTAATAGCTGGGCATTCGGGCTGGTTCCCTGTACCTGCGCTTTGCCCCTGCCCCTTTCCCTGCTGCTTCCCTTTTCCTTGTGAGGAGGTGGGTGTTTCCTGGCCCCAGGGCTGCCGCGGGAACCGAGCGGCGCTGTCGGACGGCAGCGTTTCCAAGCCCCCCTTCCCCAGCAATGGTGCTTGTTAAAGGCTTCTGCTTCTGTGGGATGTGGATCGTGTGCGTGAAAATAAGGTATCCTGAGCCCACATTTGCTGGACAAATGTAATTGGCACCTTTTTCTTATATAGTTTAATAGAAAACAGAGCCTTAGGTAGCCTGGAAACTTTGCTGCTTCTTTGGATGGTTTCTATAAGACACAGTTGAAACATCAGCACAGTTATGTATTTGCTTGGGTTTTCCTGTATTTTCAGTGCAGGAGCGTTCTGAGCTATTAAATCTCCTTTAAAAATCTCCCTCGAACTATTAAAAGTGCAGACAGGGAAGGGGAGAAATGCAACATTTTTAGGAGATTTTTTGAAACCCTTGTGATTAATGGTCTTTGAAGGAGGAGGGAAGAGAAGAAGGGCTGGAAAATACTGCAGCAGCCTAAAATTAAAATCCCATTCTTTCTTGTTTGGAAAGTCGAATGGCTCAAGAACTTGTTTTTTGTAACTCGCAGTAGAAGAGAATTCATAACTCCCATCAAGACTTTTCTGAGTTACATGATCTTGTTGACACTAATGAAGTCTGCATTTCTACCACCTCACTTGTGCAAATAATGAAAGTGGTTCTAAAATGAAAGATTTTGTCTCACTGTGTTCATATTATCGCTTCCCATTTAAGATAGTAGCAAAACCTACCGTTTTGTTTCAAAAACCTAGTGAGGTTGGGTTTCTGTCTCAGCATGTGTTATGCTTTAAGCAGCCTTTCATTTTCTAAAACAACATCAAACAAGAAGTTGGAGGAGCAGCGGCGCTCGCCTTCGCCCGCCTTGCCGCCCGTCTGCCCTTGCGGCCCCGCGGCCTTTCCTGGCCAACGGGACCTCCCAGGGACCCGGGACGTGGTGCAGGGCAACGGGGTCAAAATACTGCTGGATTCCTCTGCTTTTGTTGGCAAATTCTGGGTGCTCACGGGGCACAGGTGGAGTTTTACATCCTATTGATTCCTTGGCACGGTGGCACTGTTAAGGAGGGCACAGAACTCCCAGTTCTCCGTCCCTCCATCCCTGCCTCCCTCCGAGCCAGAGCGAGCTGCTGCTCTGTCGGCTGGCGCAGTATCCCCAGGGAACTCCCCTAAAACGTGCCCTGTCTTTGATTCCCTTTTTTTCTTTCCGTGCTGGCTGCAGTGAAATTAAATGCAAATTTTATGCCACTACTATTTAAATTAGAAAATCTGCTGAGTCCCAGAGGTCATTTGTGATGGTATCGAAATGCTGGTTGCGTAGCCAGTTTTCTTCCCTAGCATCCAGCCATTTCACTCAACAAATGTTGAAATGGTCGTAAGACATTGCACGGGAACATCTAAGGTAGATGTTGAGGTAGATATCCAGGCAATTTAAACCGTGACCCAGTGAATGACCTTAATGCTCTGAACTCGGCCAAGAAAGCTGTGTTTCGCAGTGGAGCCTTCGTGCCGCGGCTTTCTTGTGTGCGTGCGGGCGCAGACGGTCCCTTTGGGGCGGTGATGAGGTGGGGGCCGGAGCTGGTGCCCGCGGCCGCCCGGCACCCCGCGGCTCTGTGCCCTGCACCTCGTCGCCCTGCGGCCTGGGGACGCGCTCTGTGAAACGCGGAGGCGGCAGCGGCCCTGGGTGGCTTCTGGGCCCTTCGCCTGTTCTCGAGCAGGCTACGAGTCCTGCACAGCTTGGCACTGTTAGCGTTGCTGCGTGAAGCAGTAAAAAGGGAAAAGGTATTTATCTGCACGGCCTTTGATAGCGAAGGGAATGTTTACCAGTTAGCCCAGCTTGGCTCTCTGCTCTCCTTCTCCGAGGAAAGACTAATAAGGAAGAGCTGGGACTGAATGAATGATAATGCTTCAGGACATCAGCCGGGGCTCGGAATAAAAGGTCAGTGCCTTTCTTTGCATGAAAGGAAGGCGCAGCTCTGAGCAAGGAGGTGCCCAAGCCTGGCAATAGCTGTGTTTGGGCAGCCTGTCGGGAGGGAGGATACATGTCCTGCCCTGATCCCTGGGGCAGCGCGCTGCGAGCTGCGTGCGCTTGTTGTTAACAGAAATACCTTCCCAAATACCAAGCTCCATTAGTTATCCTGTACATAGCAACCAAGGCAGCACTTGCTCGTGCTGATGCTTGGTTTTGAAGCTGGGTGCTGGAGGTGACCGAGGTTTTTAGAGCCTGTCATTTCTTGAGCGCTTCTCTGCCGTGTTTATCAGCCAGGCCCCTGCAGCAAGTGGCCTGCAGTTCTGGGGTTGCAGAGCAGCAAAAATCATTTACACGTTCTCTTTAGACATTCATTTCTTTGTGTTAAATGAGTTACGTGCAGCTGACTTCCAGACCCAGGGAATACTCCTTACTCTAACAGAATAATAAGTAGTACTACTTTGTCCAGCATGGGAAAGCTTTTTAAAATGAATACGCCTGTTGTCACATCTCCATCATTTATCAAAAGGATTTACAGCCGTCGTGCCACTGTTCCCTGTGGATGCCTTTGTCCCGGGTGTAATTGGTTGGGTCATTCCTCATGGGTGCGGGATGCTCCGAGCTCTGGAGACTCCCTGGAAGCGCTCTGGGCCCGGGTTTCTGCTGCGAGTGGTCGAGGTGGCCACAGCCTCCCCTGCAACAAGAGCTCACCCGCGCCCTTGCTCCTGTTCCTGTGTGTAGGTGCTCAGTGCATAGTGCTGATCAAGGGTATTCTGTGCCCTATGAGATAATGCTGTAGAGTCTGTGATGGGTCTAGCAAATGTGAACCGTTGTTTAGGATTGGGGCTCTTCAAAAGACTGAGGTAGCAAACGCCTATAGCTGCCCTCAGTGAAACACTAGTAACTTGGAATGTTCCACGAGACCAAATGACTTCTTGCAGCTTTTTTCATATATTTCTGCTTCTTTGGAAAAGAGTGACTGTACTACAATGAAAACTTTAGAATTTAAAAATCATGAATGCCACTTTGCTTTTTGTTAGCGAGGGAATTCCCAGTAAAGCAGGCACGGCGCGTTCCCGTTAGCGTGAAGCTGTGGTGCTTTCTCCCCAAAGTGAGAGCTGTCATTTTTTTATTTTTTTTTTCGAAGTTGGATTCCCCTTCCCACATGCCCTGGCCATAAGGATATGCTGCTTTCTCAGGAACTAGGCACTGGCCATTGAAATTCTGTAGGCAATAAATTGTTTTTCAGTAGTTCTTGGGAATTCACACTGCTTGGTGCCAAGGAGGTCAGTGTGGTCAGTGTTAAAGTTACAGTCCTCTCTGCTTTGTAGGAAATACAATTGTTAGACTGAAGATCGACAGCTTCCAGAGTGTCTAATGAATATTTAAACAAGCTTATTTGTGCCTTAAAAAAGAAAAAGCATGATTTGTATTTTTGAGCTTCCATTTATATGGCAGGAGCCGGGAGGCCCAGGCCTGTGCCAGCTAGGATGGGTTTCGTACAGAGCCTCAGCTCCCTTTGGTTTATGTACATTCAGATCTGGATCTCTGACTCCCCCCGGGGCATTTCTCGCTGTTGGCGTTGGATCATGAGCAAGTGAGCTGTTATTTCATGCCAGTGGCAGATGCTCTGAAGAGACTAGGAGGAAACTGGTGGGAGTTTAGGAGTGCCTCGCCGTGCCCTGCTTTGAGCTTATGAGCTTTCTGATCCCCAGTAATAGATAGCATGCCTTAACGTCGTGGTTGCTTTACCTCTGTTTTTGCCTGCCTACCCATAAGCTCTTTTAACCACTTTATTAGAATTTTCTAATTCAATGCAATCTAGTTTTGGAATACAGTATTTGCTTAAATGAATCCTCACTTTTAAGTAGCCTGTAAGCCATAGCTAATATGTTTTATTTAGGGTAGAAGAGAGAGTAAATTGAGAAGGAAGGTTGGCCATGTTAGGAGGTTAGGGTGTAAGGTGCTTTGTTGTTGTCTGGGTACTCAGGGCATCTGTTTTGGTAAAACTGCTGTTAAAGTTGTTCTGTGTTTGGAATGAGACCTAGCTTCAGGTTTAAAAGGTGAATTGTAGGAAATTATTTGTAGCATTGTGCATATTCTGCTGTGCATTTGTTTGTATGCATGTCAGTTAATGTAGTGTGCTCAAGAAAGTTGAGATGAAAGATGTCAGTTAGAGAATAAAGGTAGTAGGAAAAATCAGATTTAGAAGCACATCTGAGCGAAGACTAGAACTTGCTGCCCGTTACAGTTACCAGGCTGTTAATGACCTTGTGAAGACATGAGAAGATCCTTAACAAGAACCACCAAAACCTCAAGGAGGAAGCGCTTCTCATTAAGCCAGGACCAAGTCAGTAGTGCTGAGATTTCTGCAGCGCCTGGATCTTGTGCTACAAAGAAACAGAAAATGAACTACATTTGTGTTTCTAAATTGCTAGGTACAGTCTTAAGATGAGTAAGAGCTTCACCAAACCACAAACTGGGCGCTTCTTTTAAACACCACAGGGGCAAGAAAAGCAAAGCAAACCTTTGTGATGCTCTCTGACGGTCACTTAATTGGATCCAGCTTTAAGCAGAAAAGTTCTAGATTTAAAGGATGCAAACTTCTTTATTATCTATAATATACAATGCATCTTCTATATTATATATTATGTATATTTTATATTGCGTGGTGTTAAGCAAAAGGCCCATCACACACTGCAGGCAGGTAGCTGGCTGAATGGATAGTGACTTATCTGTACTGATCTTTATGACAGGTTCTGTCCTAAAATTTTAAGTACCGGATTTTATGATATGTCTGCTTTACTAATACCTATATGGGGGTTAGTGGGTTGGATGCACAGAAGACAACCCTAGATTGAGACTTTGAAGGACGTTTTTTTCAGAGTAGTGGTTCTGTATAGCGTGGTGGGCAGCAGCACGGGGCTCCTGGTCTCCCTTTTGTTTTTAATCTCTTCCTACACAGGTGTTCCCTGCCAGGACAGTGCTGTCTGATGATAATATCCTTGATGAAGCCACAGATAAGCTTAAAAAATACAAGTTCAAGCCCAGGAGGTTCAAGTGCCTGTCCGCAGGCCATAGCATGTAGCAGGGAGAGCTCTTGCATTGCTGAATTTGCTGAGCAGAGTAAATTGGCAGCGTGCTCAGAAATTGTTCCTGCTGTAGACAGGTCTGAGAGGGTGGGAACGGACACAGTTGTTGTCTGCAGCTTGTGGCGCTCAGTGGTTGAAACCGGCTGTTGTGGAACATGGGAAATGGTCAACTGTGCAACTCTGCTGTTTTTCTTGCCTTCTTGTTAAGTGTAGGGGACTGCAGTGAAATTTCAGGCCAGCTGTTGGTTTGAGTAGAAGTGCGTGTGATGTGGGAGACCTGATTGCCGCTTGGCCGTCCTGGCCAGCCAGGGCCTCCGTTGAGCTCTGCCTTTCGTGCATTGCAAAGACAGGAACGTCCCGGCAGCCGGAGCGCTCGGGAGAGCTTCCACACGCCCGGCTGCCGGGCAGCGCTGCCCCGCTTCCCGCGGGGAGGCCTCCCTCCGTCCCCACAGTGTCCTGTTTGCCATTAGGTGGCAACGGGGACAAACAGCAGGCAACCTGGCGGGCACTGCCTGTGCCGAGCTCTGCCAGGACGCGCTGCCGCCCGCTGGCAGCATTTGTGCAGAGCTTGGTGGACAGGAGAGATGATCTCAGCCTGACACAAACCACTCCCGTTTTCCCAAGGTAACTAACATCATGGGCTGTGCAAGGTGAAGTCCTTCCTGGAGAGGGTCTGCTGTTTGGGGAGAAAAATAATATTTTCTTCT
The DNA here is from genome assembly GCA_032273925.1 of Rhynchotus rufescens. Taxonomy (NCBI): domain Eukaryota; kingdom Metazoa; phylum Chordata; class Aves; order Tinamiformes; family Tinamidae; genus Rhynchotus; species Rhynchotus rufescens. Next base: position 5,308 of record JAVCKT010028253.1, on the reverse strand, counting down.
TGTTTTTGCAGATTCTTTAAAGAACTTGAAGCAAAGCATCAGAACAACATCTTCATTGATGATATTAGTGATATAGTGGGAAAACATGCCGCTTCCACGTTTGATCCCTATGTAAAATACTGCACTAATGAAGTCTATCAGCAGCGAACACTACAGAAATTACTGTAAGAAATAATCTGAAAATACATTTGCAAAAGCATCCCTTTTTAGTAGGAGTCAAAGGTTGGGGTATTTTGGTGCAAAACCTATAGCTGCCAGCTAAGCATGTAGTTACATGCCAGCTTTCCTTAATACATGAGTTCTTTTAATAATTAAGTGTGAAAATAAGCCTGTCTGCGTAGTCCAATCATGCTTATAGTCACATGCTCAATTCTGTTTCCCCTATTAAGTACAATTTTACTAATTTGTTAAAGTCATGTTTTATGTATTGCATATTTGCTTGTTGGCACCCTTGCATGCATGGGAGACAGCAAGAATTCGAAATGTTAATAATGGTCTTCCATACCTAAATAAACAAAGCTAAAGATTAAGTGCTATAAATCCCCAAATTGCACTTCCTTTAAGAAACAAAATAAGTCATTTAGAAGATATACTACTAATGCTTGTAATTCCTATTAAAGTACTCTGTTTAATCACCCTTCCCTTTTTCTCACCAGAGCTACAAATCCAGCATTTAAAGAGGTGCTGTCACGGATTGAATCCCATGAAGATTGCAGGAATTTACCTATGATCTCTTTCCTCATACTCCCAATGCAGAGAGTTACTCGTCTTCCATTACTGATGGATGTGAGAACAGGCTTATTTTCTTTTATTTCTCGTATGTGTACATGCATGTTCTTTTATTTTCTTTATCCCTTAGTATCATCTTGTTCCTATCATTTACGGGACTGTAGATACTGGTCTGTTGAAAACAGTGTCAAACATGATCAAAAATATCTACAAGTTTTAATTTAAACATTTTACAGCAGAGGGTGAAAACGAAGCTGCAGTCCCAGAAGAGGCTAGCACAGAAATTGCCCACGGGGTTAGGCTGAGGGCCCTTTTGCAGTAAGACCTTGTTTTGAGGAAGACCATCCCGGAGGAAGACCATCACGGTCGAGCCGTGAGCCGGGGCCTCTCTTCCCGGGCTGCAGAGCCCTTGCTGCCGTGGGACGGTGTTTCCATATCCAGTCCCAGCAGGGTGTTGCTCTGGGATGCACCATCCCCAGCTCCGTGCTTGTTACAGTTGGTGTTTCTTGGTCCTCTGAAGCAGCAAAACTTTTATTTCAGACTATTTGCCAGAAAACGCCTAAAGACTCACCAAAGTATGAGAACTGCAAGCAAGCTCTGAAAGAAGTGAGTAAGGTACGTGCCTAAAAACTGTATTTGGCCGCAGAGTTGTTTGAGTCTTGAGGGCTTTTTTTTGCCCAAAATTGTACTGCATGCTTTGGCACTTGGAGAAATAGCCACTTTGAGGTTTTTAGTCACTTGGTAGTGGATTTTCACATTCACTGCTTATTTTGCTCACCTGTTCACAGAGCTATTCTGTCTGCTGCCAGTCACTGAGACAGAAAGCTTTGTGAGAAACTGCATCCATAAAAAGCCAGGAAGAACGCCCGACAGTACAGAAAAGAAGTCTGAATTGCCTAGGAAACCTTAAGAATGCTTTCTGCTTTTGGCACATTTGTAGCAGACCATTTCTGCTTCTGCCAGTTGTTCAAAGTTGTTTTCCTCTTCTCCTGGAATTGTGCTTTTTTGGCAAAAATCAAACATGAAAGAGCACAAGTCCATTCACGGTGCATAGTTTTCAAATGCCAACAGCACTTAATTGTATAATAAATTGGAGTGCATTTCATTTGAAACTGAGCAACCAGATTACCAAGTATTTTTTATATTGGTGTGAAATACCATACATCCAAAAAAAAAAAAAATCTGGAAATGGAAAGTTCTTCAAAATAGAACATTGTGTTTTTTTTTTTTTTAAATAAAAGCAAATCTGCCAGACTAGTTATCATTTTGACATTAAGGTCTCAGAATTTCAGACAGTCTGCTGTGTCCCAGATGGGTGTTCAGGATGCTGGGTTAGGCATTCCTTAGGTAAGAGCCTGCGCGCTGGAGCTGGGCGTTCCGGCGGCTTCGAGGGACAATGTGACCGTTTCCCTGCGAGAATGCCCTAAAGGGGGCGAGCAGGGAAGGGCACATGACTCAGTGCCCATGTGCTGGGGAGCCCTCCCTCCCCTAAACCCGCCGCTGCTCACGTCTCCTTCCCCCCTTCCGCCCCTGGCCAGGGAGAGGGGAGAAAACAGCGAAAGCCCCTTGAGTCCTGGCAGGTCCTTGGAGGTGACCCAGTGGTTCTCAGACCCTCCCTCTGCCTTCCCCTGTGGAAACCGTCACGTGCCATAATGTCTCCTTCTGAAAGTTGGCTGCGGTGTGATATTTCTAGAGGAGTGTTCGTTGTAAGTCCTGAATGCCTTAAACCTTGAACTATCTCGTTTCTAGCTGGTACGTTTGTGCAATGAAGGTGCTCGGAAAATGGAAAGGACAGAAATGATGTACACCATTAACTCCCAGCTGGAATTTAAAATCAAGGTATGGTCGTATTTCTGCCAGTACTTTATTTAGCTGTGCATATATGTTCAGTTTCAATTGTTTCATTGCCAGAACAAACACAGTAAATCAGCGTGGCTTATGAAACAGGCACAGCTTTGGCTCAGGAGGCCAAGCTTGTGGTCTGGGGGCGGTGGGAGCTCGGTGGGTCGTGGAGAGCTGCTTTCACCGGCCATATACCCTTGTACTTAATATGCAAGGAAACACAGGATTAAAGCTGCCACGCGAGGTACCTGTGTTCGAGGGGCAGCACACACCTCCATCCCCATGCAGAGCCCCCCGAGCGACGGGGCCCGCGGCGGGCAAGCAGCTCCTGCTGCCTTCCCTTAGCTCGAGCTGCCTGCAGCCTGCTGTGCTGCTGCAGGGCTGCTCCAGCCTTGCGCACACCTAGCTGCAGGTGGAAGGGAATCGTGTGTTTCCTTTGAGCATGAGGTAGTTGTATTTACATTCTTTGATATAGTAAACAGCATGGCAAGATACAATTTTTTCTTTTAAATAACTAAGATTATATTATGACATTTTTCTTTTAATGTATATTGAACTGGTTATTCCTTTCTGCCCGTGTTAATTCTGCCTTGCAAGTAGTTACTTGGGCTGAAATAAAAACAATAAAAATTCCAGTTTGATGGAGTTTGCACCCTAGCAGATTTCTGTAAATGAGTCATACTGTTACATAAGGATGTTCTGCTGTGAGAAGGGGTTTTAAATCCTACTTGCAGTGCATAGTGGTTTATAGTTTCCAAAACACAATTCTTAAAGGATCCTGCTCTGTCTCACTTTGAGCAAGCCTTCTGTTTAGCACTACTTTTGCAAAGTATTGCTTTTCCAAAGTGTTTATATTTATGGCCTTTGACTAAAAACTGAGATTAATAACAGTATTTACAACAAGTGTAAGTAGACTGTCCCTTAAGAAGTGTCATCTCTGCTTTGCTGACTGCTGTGGACAATGTCTCAAGTCTTTGGATAGTTTCAAACAGTTTAGAATAGTGTGGAGTCTTGGGATGATCTGCTTGGATTCACTTCCATTTTCAAACCTGGATCAGTTCTTAAGCATTTTTAAAGGAACAAAGTTTCTGAGTGCCCGAAGCCTCTCACGTTCCCCGTGGGACGGGAGGCGGGTGCTCGATGCTCCCTCTGCCCTGTGCAGCCTCCGGCCGCACGCGCTGCCGTGGGAGCTCCCGCCGGGGTGCTGGGAAGGAAAAGGGGTGCTAGGAAGGAAAAGCAGCAGCCTCGTTTCTCTCTAGCGCTAGGCCAGTTTTCCTGCTTCGTGTATCTTAGATATAAATTCTTAGTGGCTTAGACGTTTTCTGTGGTTTGAGCGCTTGCCAGCTGGAGTGTAAAAGACTGCGTTGGCCGCATCTCAATACATTTTAAGTTCAGACAGCTTGTTTTCTATAGGAAGGAGATGATATATATGTTATACTCTTTTGGCAATTTGGGAAATTTATATTAAAGTGAAAACTAGCTGCTTCTGGAATAGAGTCAACTAAGAAGATGCAATGAACTCATTTGGAATCCAGACTACAGGCATTTTTAATTCATACACAAGTAGAAATTTTGCAAGTACTTTTGCCTGTTCAACAGTCATCATGGTGCTCTAATTCCATTTTATAAGCATTTGAAACCAAGTAAACAGTTTCTCTGCCTACTCGACTCCATGCTGTGTTTGGAGATTGTTGTTTATTTTGTTAGCCATAATTGTATGGCCATACGTGGAAATGCAAGAGAAGCTACTCGGAAATCCTGTCACTTCTGCACAGTTTTTTTCTGTAGGATTCTTTTTTAATGAAGGTTCAGAAGCCTCTGTTCTTAAAGCTTGCACCCGTGGCATAGGAGTGTTTTCTGTGAGCATACTGGTACCAGAAGAGAAAAAGTCCTTTGTGATTTCTCCATTCAAGAACCTCCTAGCCCAGAGTCTTTCATGTTTGTGAAGTGGGTGTCGTTATTCAAGAACCTGGGGGAAGTGACCGTTCACTGGGTCTGTTCTGGGCACAGTGGCAATCTCACTCAGCCTGGGGCGAGCAAGAAGAGGCTGCTCTAATTTGTCACACTTGGCCATAGCTCCTAGGGGCTGCTGCGGCCGAGCTCACAAACAAGGTCCAGTTCAGTAAAGCCTTCTCAGTAAAGAAAAAAAAAAAGAGGTGTCCCATAAAATATATATCCATGGTAAGTGCCCATTGCCTGCCGTGCAGATGTTGATTACCAGCTGTGGGCAGAGCAGATGCTCTTTCCTCCTGGGGAGGGGTAAAGCAGCAACCTGGCTCCATAACGTGGTTGCTTTTTAGCTCAGACGAGCAGTTATGTCACAGGGAGGCAGAGGGGTTTTTCTCATGTTCATAGGCTGTTACTTGTCTTCTGCATGAATGATGGAAATACCTGAAATCTTGTTATCTCTGTTATGTGTTTGTTCCGTGCTCAAGGTCTTTGAGTTTATTCAAATTTGTTCCTTCCAAATCTTTAGTACTGTGACTTAAAAAAAAAAAAAAAATAAAAAAAAAAAAGCCCTTTGTTTGTAAGATTAAAGAACTTTATTTTCTTCCTTTATAGCCATTTCCGTTGGTTTCCTCATCACGATGGCTAGTGAAAAGGGGTGAGTTAACAGCTTACGTAGAGGACACGGGGCTCTTCTCTAAAAGAACTTCCAAGCAGCAAGTTTACCTGTTCCTCTTCAACGATGTCCTCATTATCACCAAGAAGAAGAGGTAAGAGCTTCGCCCGTGTG
>JAVCKT010028252.1:29807-51596 GCA_032273925.1 Rhynchotus rufescens | reverse complement strand
ATGCCTCACGTATGTTTACGCTTTTTATTGTTTGAAATAAGTGTGCCCACTACTGTACGTGAAAAAATAGAGATCCTTATTGTTACTAATGAAGAAAATTACATCAGACATGGTTGAAGTACTATTATTCCCCTTTCTCTCTTCTTCCCGTCCTCAGTGTTATTTACATTGATGTGAATTGCAAGTAAACCAATATTATCCATCTCTCTGTTTTTTTCCTTAATTTGTTGACTTTAATTTTAGTAAGTCTTAAATAAGCGCTTACTGAAGATGAAGCAAGATATGCAAGCAAGTAGTCCTTTTATCAACAATTTTGCCACAGAAATACACAAACATTTCAATGGCTCTTCATTAGCAAACAAATCAACAAGTGATATTTTAATGCATGACTTTATTCCATCTCTGTGGGGACCGTAGTTGAGAGTGTGATGTACAGTACAGAGAAAGGAATCATCAGCCACAATGTCCCAGGGCTCTATCCATTGAGGACTTCTCAGCCTCTGCTTAAAGAGTGCATTTAATTGACTGATAGACAGTAGCTTCTTTGTTCACAGAAGACAGCGAAGTAATGGCAGCTTGAAAATCGTACCATCTACAGGATCTCCTGAGACTAGTAACAGGGGGATATGTGTCAGGAATAAATAAATAATCTAATTATTAAGCCACTTCCTGTCAAGTTAACTCCAATTTGTTGGCTTTTGAAGGCAACAAAACGAGGCATTTTTCCTCATTATGCTTCTCTTTTTATACCACTGGTAATCACAGGCGGATTAAAGGGTGCCTGATTGGTTTTTTTGTCAAGGAACTGAGAAGCAGCCAACAGTACAGAAAAACTGAGTTGGGGTTAGAAGAAATTTCATGCTTGTCTCCTTTCCAGCTCCCTAACAGCCCACACTGCTGCCCCATACAGTGCTGCCAGCTGTACAGCAAATGTGTACCCCTCCGACGGCGGCCTACCAGGCCACAGGCTCCATCCTGCGAGCTGTGAGATACCTTGCAATCTTGGCAGGTAGCTACTGCTGTCATAGGCATAATTCTAAAGGTGACCTACGAAACCCCGTCAGCTCACCAAATGCAGCAATATGAGCAGCTGAAGCTCAACACCCACTCTCCATGTTGGCTCCTTTTGTTTCAGTTCCTGCGCTTGAAAAGCAGGGGAGGGGGGAAACGTGGGGCCGCGCTCCAGCTCCAGCTCGGCGCCTTCCTTGCTAAGGGACGGGGTGATTTAGGAAGGCGATGGCACCCCCAGCGCCGCAGCCGAACGCGGCCCGAAGGGATGCGCGAAGGCGGCCGAGAGAGCCTGCCGTACAACTGGTCAGCGGCAGAGAACAAAAGGGAGGGCTGACACAATGCCATTAATTCATCCCACGGTGTTTCAGTATTAACATGCACAGTATATCATGTCCCCAGCTAGGAGGAGAATCTTGCAGGAGGGGGATGGAGAGGGACAACTTCAGCACCGACGGGCATTCTCTCTCCGCAGCATCCTTTCCAGCGCGCGCTGTTAATGTGACACACATTTCTGCAAGGAAGAGCTGCGGCTTTGGTGCCGTTTCCGTCATTTTCTCTGCATGGTGGACAGTTTCAAATAATCTGCTATTACTGTTATTTAACATTAGAACATTTTGACTGGTTTTACTGCAATTCTTTAACTCTTCCTCCTGCTCCTTCCTCTCCCCCCCCCCCCAAAAAAAAAAAAATCTGAAATATTTGCACATTGTGTTTTGACTTAACCATTTATGAGCTTAAATGTTTGGACATCTTTTCCTAAAAATACTGTCTTCAAAAGAAAGAAACTGCTCCCGATTCAAACTCTTGAAATGGGAGTGTCAGCTGCCAGGAGAATAGCTCAGTGGGTGAAATCACGGACCCTGGAGGGGAGAGGGGAGCCCCGACACGCACAGGTGACCCAACTTTAAGCGTAGTGAACGGTGCTGTTGTAGCATGTTTGCAGCTGCCTTTGCCGATTCGGAATACATCTTGGAATTTTTGTTAAATTGCGCAGATAATTAAAGCCTCTTCATATTTACAGTCTGCTTCATTGGTACCATGAATTCTGTTTTCAGTTACTGTCTGCAAATTCCCTCTCTGCCCAATTTCATACTAAGCAATAACACTTCATTTTACATAAGTTTTATCTGATGTCCCCATACAGAGCTGCCAGCTGTACAGCAAATGTGCAGCTCTCAAGCCGAGGCCTACTAGGCCACAGGCTCCATCCTGAGATCTGTAAGGCACCTTGCTGTCATTGGCAAGCGTTCCCTGCTATCACTGTTACCATCGCTCCACACTACACACAACTTAAAATCATCTGATTATTAGAATTTGTGGTCCACACTCCATTTTATCCTTTATTTAATCTATCCCCAGATCACACATTTGTTTAAATGTTTTGGCTGGTTTACAAATCATGCAGCCATCTGCACAGTAGGTGTGACACCATTTTTTAGACAAAAGTTACATTACAAAACAACAAAGATAAAGTCATTTGAAATGCTTTGGTGTTTGCTATTCTGCCTGATCTGCTTGGACCAACTCTAAGAAATAAATAGAATTATCTGTGTAAATCGATGAACATCTATGAAAAACAACACCCAGCAGAACACAGAGCTTGCTCCATTACCTACGTTAATATCATGACAGCTGAGGAGAGATGACCTGGCCCACTTCTCATCTCTCCTGTACAGATGGCTATTAAAGAGAAAGTATCCCTTTTGTATGGTCCATGTAGAAGCCCTTTATGGGCTTTTCAAATAAGCCAGCATTGCCCACAGGAGAGTAGCTTCCTGTTAGTATTAAACAGCGCAGATTTCATCTATTTTTTAACCCAGCTCCTCACAAAATAAACCTACGTTTTCTCAGATTGCACAGCAAATGCTGATTTTGCTGGATATTTCATTATCTATCTCTGCAATTCGTAGACAACTGGACAAAGTCTCCTGTAACTTTCTGGCAACTTCTTACCAGTTCTGACCGTAAACAAAAGAGTCCCAACAATTTTCTCATACTACAAGGATACGACCCTTCCCTTCCCTATAAATGACAATTCCCACATTTTCTCACTGAAGATTCAGCAAAAGATGAGAGACAAAGGAGGTCTCCACCTCCTTCCTCCTCTGCTGTGGACATGCAGATCTTTGAATGCTTTTTCTCTTCTACACTGAGAGGCTTTGCGATGTCAGTTTTACTGTATAGTAGCTAATTCTGTTATTTCTAAAGAGGTAATAGTTGACATCAGCATAATGCAGCAAGTATTAGTCACACTATAGAGTTTTCTGCATACGTGAAAGGAAAATAATATTTTCTAATGACCTTAGGCACCAGATACCGAATGTGTGAATAACGCATGATTTTACAACCAGGCTAAAGCCTTACTGGGCTCCAGAAAGCCCAATATTTATACCATAAGCCTGGTATTTCTTTCATCTTGACATCAGTGATGTTGTCCACATGATCTGTAATCAGACTGTATAAACGTGAGGCAAAAAAGATGATTTATTTTCAACATTCATTATGCCTGCAGTTAATGCATCCATAATGCAGCTATGCACAGCCACATAACACATAAATGTATAAATATGTACATTATCTATTTCGTAACATTGTCCCAAAAATCAAAAAATTAAAAGATATAAAAACTAAAAGATGTTTTTATATGTTCTGATGCTTACATGCTAGTCACTATTGAAAACATGCTTGCAACGTTTCTTTTAAGAGAAATTAATTTATTAGTTCTCAACTTGTATATCCTGTCCTTTTTAAACTATAACTATTCTAGCACAGATTTGCCTAGTTGGTGCCTGATGAAGTATTTACTGGCGTAAATTGGAATCCTCCTGTCAGCTGCAGGGTTGTTTGGACCTGATTTCCCATTCGTTTCCTCACTTAGGTGCTTTTCATTTTTTCATCTTTCCCTTCACTTCCTCCCACTCCTCACACCTGCCACCTCCCTTAATGCTGCACAACATCCTCCCCTCAGAAATGAGCTCCCCCTTCACCACAACAGACTTCACAAAAAGTGAAAGACACTAAAAAGTTTTTTTTTTTAAAAAAAAAGGTCTGTTTATTCATAAGAAATAACCTATATAGAAATTTCAAAAGTAGGGCTGCAAGAAAGAACTGAATCCTGACTGTCACCTTCTTCACTCTTCCTCCCCAGGTTTTCAGAGAGGTCGTGGCTCTTGCAGTGACACCAGGGCTTGCTCGACACAAGCAGCAGCAAACCACAAAGATTGCGGCTGTTTCCCCCCTTTTTATCATTCTCTTTGTCAGCCTGATCAGTCCTCAATGGTAAATGTGCTGCTCTGTTGTGCACAGCCAGCGGCAGCTCGCAATTTGCTCACTATGTTTCATGAGACAGTTGTTTGTGGCTGTTTGGAACACATTTACCTCTTTGGGGATTTATGAGCTAGCTGCAATGCCAACCTCCATAGTGATAGAGATTTCTTTCTAACTAAAATAGATAATTAGAAGCTGGTAATTATTGGTCAAGAATTATCAGAGTGAAAAAAATTAAGCTCTTCATAAATAGTTCTTGGCAATGTCATCTCTTTACATTATCTCATGCCTAACAGCACTTTATTCAGAGCTCTCACAAATTTACACTTCTGCTGTTGAGCCTCATAATTTTATATGGAGTAATTCCTTTTCTGAGTTAAACGTGTCAGAACTCTCTCCATTCTGATCAGTCTGTGCGAGTGTGTGTGCAGAATCCTGGGGGTTATGGCAACTGTTCACCCTGCTTATGCTGTAGTGCACCAGGTACTACAGATGTGAAGGAATCAGAGGCGGAAAAATAATGTTTGGCTTCCCTGCTTAAAATAGGAGGCAGCAGATGAGCTGTGGAGTGCAGCAGACAACACAAACAATGGTGAACTCTCTTTCCACGCTCTTGGGTCAAATGCCAACTGTAAACTATGCGAGCAAGACAAAGGGATTCCAGAAAGCTTCCTTCCTTTTACGTATACCCACTAATAGCATTTGCTCAGCGAATGCTGCTAGGAATGCAACGGATTCCACTCGGAGAGAAAAGTAGAAGAAAGAAAGAAGGCTGCGGAAGAATTACTATGTTTGCCAGCATTTCCTACACTATATCAAATATGCCCAGATTTACATTTCCTCCTATTTGCCATTAATAAGATACAAAACTGAAGTATGGTTTTATCAATAGATTTTCCCTAGCCTAAGCTTGAAGTAGTGTGTAGTTTAAACAAACGTGGACATTGCTTGACAAAATACAGCATCCAGGGAAGTGAGGGCAGATCTGGCAACTGAGACTCTTGAACTTTCAGTCCCTTTTGCTAAACAAGGAATTCTGCTTCTTTGCCTCTTTGTCCTCATCTATCCAATGGAAAGGGCTTGTTGCCTTATCTCATCACAAGGATGTTGGGAAGAATGCTCCAAGGATGTGGAACCGGTTTAGCCTTTTAAGTGTTAACTGTGAAGTTATAAAAGTAATGAGCTTGTAACTCGTGAAAACCAACCCTGTAAAGTCTTTTTGATATCTAACTTGCATAATAACAAATGCAAATTGTTTTGTTGTCAAAGATACCTTAGGCTACACTTCATTGGGTCATCTGTAGATTTTATTTTCCGTTAGGTGGCATAATCCTTCTTGTTGAATTGATTGAAATGTATAACAAAATATACCCTCTTAACAAAGAAGAGTAAGAGGCTTTTCAAATAGCCCCTAATCCTTCTTCCCTTGCTAAATGTCTAGTTCAGATTATATTTGATTAGACGAAAACACACACAGACACATAACCTAAAAATACCTACCCTCAGTGGAGATATTGTAGCCAAGAAAGTAATGCCACCTGCCTTATTTAAAAGTCTAAATTGCAAACTGGGATACTGTAAACGTATCTTTGCCTTAGTGACCTTCCATAATACATCCTCTCTCTCTGGATGATAGCAGCATGAACTCAACTTACACTCAGTGGACACAGTAATCAGAGAGAACATTAGCAAGGCTTCTAGGCTTCCAGACTGTAAAACGCTGGCAAGCAACAAATCAGTCACTCAAGCCTTCGATTAGCTGGGCAAGTATCTCTACAAGGAGTTCCCACTCACTTTTGAGAGGAGGTTGGTAGATGAGTTGCACCTTCCTGCTGTTTGTCCCGTCTCCCAGCTGTTCCTGCTATCTTGCTTTCTCCTGTTGTCTCTCTTATGTTCTTTTGTTATCTTTCCTCACTTCCAATGACAGTTAATTTTCCCCTTTTCCACATGCTTTCTTCCCTTATTAATTGACATTTATCCCTGCTTTTTTTTTTCCTTCAGTAATAGAAATTCCCTCTACCTTTGTCCTCCCTGACCTTTCCCCCGTACTATTGCTCTTCCTTTTGTCATTTCTCTGAACTCATCTGAAGTCCTTCAGGTTAGAAGGAACTAATCTACATGTACTAGTAATTGCAGTATAGATAACGTGTCAAACAAGCACTTTTGAGTTATAAAATTTTAAAAAATCTTCTTTCCTGTTGAATACATGATTATTAACTTTATACCATACAGTTCTTTCTGTGTTTAGCAGCATTTGTTACTGCAGCAAAAAAAACAGCAATAAAGAAAGTAGGAGTCTAAAATCAATGACATCTCTCTCTGTCTTCAAACATGAAATTTGGAAAAGAGGTTAAAAACAAAATGAGACAACACTAGCAATGTTATCTTATTAGTGGGCAAATGATGTGCTTGATAAATTTAATTGGCGGATAGAATTCTTAGAGCTATTACTGAGTGGTTACCAAATTGAAAACATTATGGGTAGTCCTACGGGGATAAGCAAATAATAGGAAAATATGAATATCAAAGAAAAAGAAGCTTTTGTTTCATTCCAATTTACAACTGTATCAGCCTTGTAAATATCAAGCCACGCTTGGATCACAAATCCTAAAAGATTTTTTCAAATGCCTTAATGAGCGAATACCTCAAAGACCAGATTCCATTATGGAAAACTACAATTCCTTATTTTTTTAAATAAATGATAGTATGTAATTGTCCATAGTTACACTAGTATTGTTTCCAGATTACTCAAACACAACAAACAATACTATTTTATGGCCATTTGAATTATTTATGTTTCCTAATGACAAAAAACTCACCAGTTTTGATTTTGGACCGAGGTGCTTGAGAAGTACACAGTAGTATCATTACCATAATAACTTCTGAAATTAAAACCTGTCTAAAACTCTACGGAAAGCTAACATCCAGTTCATTAACCATTCCTGTTAGTTTGTTTTCAATAATGCAAAAATGATTAGAAGTTTAATTTGTTAATCACCTGTGTTTTGACTGGCAGTGGATATATAATTCTCTGCAGAAGTCTAAACTAGCCCTTGCAGAAAATAAAATATGCTAATGTTTTATCAAGTCTAATAATATGAATAAAAAAATCAATCATGCCTAGGTTAATCATTGATGGATGCACAATTAATTTCTCCTTAACTCTATTTAATTTTAGAGGCAATGATGATCTTGAGTAAGAGAAACGGCTATCTGTCTTTGAGAAGATTTAGTGCTTCACTTACCAATCATGTGGTTTGCAACATGAACTTGGATATCCCATTCATTGTAGAAAACCATCTGACATTTGATGCACTGGTAGGTCTTCTTCTAAAGAAACAAGGGTAGATAAAATTTACTCAAACATACTATTGGAACCATTTTGTTACAATTTAAAATGCTGAGTTCAAAGTGGTCATTTAAAGCTCTCCAGCAGAGTTCTCATCAAAGTTCAATTAATAGTATTAAGTAATAACACTCTGCAGTTCTGCAGCACCATATACCTGAGTTTCTTGAAATTCTCTAGAGACTCTTTTTTTTTTCAGCTTCCTAATTCCATGCACAGACCAGTATTTTTAAAACATCAACTTTATATTCATGGAAAGCAAAATGCAGTGTGTATGTTTGGATGGTGATTGAAACAGATTGAGAGCAATGTGAATCCCTCCTTTTACACCAATGACCTGGCCCAACTCTGTAACTGCAGAGAAGCCAGGAACACAGAAGGAACCATATCCTAAATCTGCTTCCTCCTCCTTCGTGACGGGGCTGCAGGGTCTTCTCTGCATTATGTGCTCTAAAAGTGGATCATCAGGTTGTCAGGAGGGAAAAATCCTTGCAGTCTGGACAAATGTTACTGTATTCAGGCAGTATTTCCAGTTTCCCCTGGGAAGCCCGTACTAAAACTGAGAAAGTTCTTTGGAATTTAACCAAAGAGAAACCAACCAAAATCCAAGCACACCCACCACCCACTTCGGAATGAGCCTAACTTGCTTACAAAGCATTTGTGTTTATAGATCAAGTTTCAGTATAAATAAGGGAATTCATTACTTTCACTCTCTTTCGTGTATATGGAAAATCTTTCACTGATGTTTTGGTGTCCTCTGAATTACTTCTGCTATTTCACTTTTCCACAAAATGTATCACTTGTCCAAAACATACTACAGATTAAACACCAATATCCTAAGAACATGATTTTATTTTCTCTTATTTTCTTGACCTAAACAGGCAAGAGATTTGACATTGAAAAGCTCTACTTTAAAAGCCAAAATTTAAATGCTCCTGCAAGAAAGAGACAGTAAGTTTTGCTTTTTCATCGTAAGTCCTTAAATCTGCAATCATCTAGACATCTAACAAGACAACTCATTCATAAAATTATTCAGCTGCACAACTGCATTATGAAGGACTAAAGACTTGGGGTAACAGTCCTGGAAAGCTCAACTATTGTTTCAGACACACACTGAATACAAGATAAATCCTGAAAGAGCAAATCGTAACTCAAGAGATGAGCACACTTTCACAAAGCCATAAGAACTTTGCCTACATTAGCCAAAACAAAACAAAACAAAAATCCCACAAAACTAAATATAAGGTTCAAAAGAGCTCAGACACACACACACGGTGAGCTGAAGATTTACAGTATGTACTAGCTGGGGAAGAAGTACTTCATCAGCTACAATACAAACAAAATTAAGCTTGCCTTGTGTATCTCTAACTTCTGAAGAATGTTACATTAGCAGGTATTATCTATTATGTTAATAAAAACTCTTTTCTTCTGATTCAAAACCTTCTTAAAGACTTGCTGCATATGTCGTGACTAAATTTGGATGCCTTGTCCCAGGCAGACAAAGTACCCCTCCATTAAGCAGTTTCCTACTCCAAGCCCTTAGGCAGAAACTCAAAGACTTTTTCCACACATGTCATTTTTTTCTTTCCAAGTTAACTGTAAAATTAGTGACTAATCAAAGTCAACTCTGAAATTAAGTGTTCCTGTGGGCTTCTCTTTACAAATCTCCTATTTCTCCCGATACTCAGAGGCTGTTTTAATTTTCTTGATGACAATAAGAAAATATGTTGTGTTGCTTCTCAGTGGAAACAACCATAAGCCTTTTTTGCAGTTTTTCATTTAAACCAACTTTGGTTTTCTGAAATGTAACCAAATTAAATCCCTATGTAGAGAAATGAAATCAATGGACACACAGAAAACAAACCTGCTTTGATTTAGCTTTACAATTACAATTTGAAAAGCCTGCTGTTTAAAAAGATTCAATAATTTTCCCCTTGTTTTTTGTTGCTGTGACCATAACCAGTAGAAATTCAGATCCAGTCCAAAGATTTACTATATTATATGTAAGTAAATTTAACCTTACCATGCTACATCTAGATCTATCAAAGACCTCTAAATAATGACAGTCATGATCAAAGATTTATTGTGCTAAGCTCTTTACAAGATGCTTTTTGATGCTGACATATAGAACAACAATATTGCATAAATAACAATCGCTCTCCTTTTTTTAAAAAAACATTGTTTCCCTTTAGAACTAGTTAGAAAATATTTCTTACTCCCTGATGACTGGCAGTATATATTGTTTATTAGCATACCCCTAGCATTATTCCTGATATGTGACTTTGTTCAAAAACAAAGAAACATAAACGTAATGGCTGGTCTTTTCTCTTGTTAGCACTGTAATACAGTGTGCATGTCAAGAATTGTTGGCAAAATGATGACTGATGTACATAATGACAACACACACCAAGGTGGGTTTTTTTTGAAGCCTAATGCCAAAAACCAAACTCATTTGACAACAACAGTAGCAGGAAAAAAAAAATGCCAGCACTTGCTAGCCTCTTCAAAATGATCTGACATATCTGCAAAATCACACAGAGGTTTCTTTTTATCATGAAGGCAGGAAATTTTCTTTTTGACTGCTGCTTGATCAAAATCTGGTTCTTTTTTGTTCATAAACATATTCTAAAATGTTGACATCAACTTTTATTACCTCAAAACAGTCATCTCAAAGTGTCTAAACCTGCGCACGGGTAAATTTGGATTTTCAAAGCAACTCGGTAAACTCAGCTTCCTCTTAGATTTCCCACATGATCAAGCGCAGTCCTTTCCACACCCTTGCGAACACGCGGCC
Organism: Rhynchotus rufescens; assembly: GCA_032273925.1. Taxonomy (NCBI): domain Eukaryota; kingdom Metazoa; phylum Chordata; class Aves; order Tinamiformes; family Tinamidae; genus Rhynchotus; species Rhynchotus rufescens. The sequence continues at coordinate 41,178 of JAVCKT010028252.1, read as the reverse complement.
CGCCGGCATTTCCTCGTGCTCCTGCAGGAACCCTGTGCCTCTGCCAGAGCGACAGCTCGGCCTCAGCAGCCTGGCTGCGACCGCCAGGACACCTGACGGCTCCGGGAGCACCCGGCTCGGATAAGCTCGGGGCTGGTCCTCGCTCCCTGCCAGGGGCAGGCCTGAGAGGAGGCCCCATTTCCACAGAGGGCAGAAGATGGGAAAGAGCACTGGGGTGGCTCAGCTTGGTGCTCCTTTCCTGGATACCCAGTGAGGAAGACTTGCTTGCATGGCAGAAAAAAGCATCGAGACTGAAGAAGCGATTTTAGTCTCTCAGGGAGCTCCCAGTGACCCAGGAAGGCCAAGCCATGTGTGTATTGCCACAGAGGTCCGCAGTGGCCATCCCTGCCCAACCTCCGGCACCTGTGCGGGAGGCAGCAGGACGGAGCGGCCGCCCAGGCTCTGCGTGGGGATGGTGGGGACAGCTGGTGTCAGGTACCTCCCTACCTGCCACCATCAGCCTCCTGCCAGCGACCGCAGCTGGCCAAGATCTTCGTGCTGCCGCCAGACACAAAAGTGGGTCAGGCCGCATTTACTGCTGTAGAGGGATTTCTCATTAGCTCGGGTTGCAGAACTATGCTTGAAAGGAAATGTGGAAAATCAAAGGAAACAAAGACCCACCATGGACAGGTTTCTGCATTTGCTGATGTTCCAACAAGTTAAAAGAAGACAGTAAACTTTTGAATCTGAAGTGGCTTTCTTTGTTATCATGAAGGAATATAAAACAAAATGCCAATATGTTTTTTTCCCATATTTTTTCATACTTAGAAAAAAAAAAGAATGTATTTTTATTTTTTCTTACATATTTGCTGATGTGGAAAAGGCTACAGAAGAATATGTTTCTTTTTCAGGAGGCTTTTCAATACAAAATTATATTAAATTACCTTGCATCTTTTTGAAAATTATTTGCTAGTGTTTAAGATTTTAATAATACTTTGCTGTAATTTCCAATAACTTTTCAAATATAAACTCCCTCAGATGCAAATATGTCTAGTCATGTTTCATTTTTAAGTCCTCTCCCCACTGCCCCGCCTCCCCAAAGCAGCACTGTTGGTATTACAAACAGATATGGGAAATGCACAGGAATTTCAAGAACTTCATTTGCAAAGTACATAGGGTAGTGCTTCAAGAGAAATCATGGCTTAGGTCTCCAAAAACTCCCCTGGAAAAAAGTCAACAAGTCAAGTGTAAATTTGCCTTCTCTGTGCTGATTCAGGCCTTCGATCCATGCAAAGCTTATGCAGGCATCTCTCTAACCTTTTGAATAATTAATGTCACCTACACCTTTAATTATTGCCCCGATCCTCACTTGTCACTTCGCAGTTTGCAGAATTTCCTCCCTATGAAGGCGTCCAAACTGTCCATGACAAGGCACATCAGGCTCGGCTACATCTATAAGTGGCCCAAGAACATGGTCTTTCCAATCAGTACTTCAATTCTGTGCCCCAGAATTATCTTTGCTTTCAAAAACAATGCAAGTCAACTAATCTCTCTACCAGAGATTTACAGTTCTATTCACAAGTACATTAGATCCTTCCGTGTAGCCTTCTATGCCCTGTGACTTATTGAGGTATCCACACATTCTCCTTCTACTATTCCTTACCCCCATATTTCTTGAAAATAAATTGTATAATCTACTTATCTGCCCATCCTCCACCTGCTCGTCAAAGTCATTGTGATTTTTATCACCTGCTTCTTTTGTTTGGACATTTCCCCAATTTCTACACCACCTTACTACTTACCTTTTCCTCCAGACTATGGCTATGCTGCATACATCAACAAAGTTAATGCAAATAATGATTCTTACAGTTTCCATTATTCACATTTCTCCAACCTAAACTCTTTCAATTCACAAGTCTCTTATGCTTTCCATATCCAAGTCACTATTTCTTTTCTTTTTAATCAAATAAAGTAGCTCTCGCTATGCCATACTTACCCAACAGATTAGTCTTTTGTGCTATACTTTTTGAAAAGCTTTTCTATAATACTGGTAAATCATATTTATAGGCTCCTCTATCAGTACTTAGGGCTACTCTCTCAATATACTCTTATCAGATATCTTGGGCAAGATATTCCCTTTGTGAACCTTTGTCCTCTATTCTTCATTAAATCCAAACTTTTTAGGTATTCTTCTAACATATCTTTGATTAGCTTTTCTCTCATCTTCCTCACTATTTAAATTAAACTCATATAATGTCATCTGTAATCCTCACATCGACTGTTAAGTGTCTGTTAGCAGTATTTTCTCCCAGATTATTGATACTTCTGTTTCCTAAAAAGGGCTGTAAATACATCTGCTTGATATTTCCTTTTATCTTCAGCTACTTATTAGAGAGCTTGAGAATGGGTTTTTGAGTCACTTTTCTATACTGTATCCCATTATAGCACTTCTAGTCCATACCTCTTTCTTTGTGGGCAGAATATGCCACAAGTCCCAAGCATTTTCTTCAACGATATTGTTTTCCTTGATTACCTATATTGTTTCTAGGTCTCCTATATCCCCCTTCTAACCAAATGCCTCTTCCCTGTATGAAGTACCCAAACAAGTGTCTTCTTACAGCTTTTAAAGCACTTTTTCTTCACTCTCTCCTTTGTGAACACAGCCTTGCAGACATTCCCTATTTATTCTGTTCTCCTGTCAGACCTCTCTGGCACACAACCGTTCTGCTCCCCAAAATGGCTTTGACACGGACTGTTCACCTAACAATAATCTCCTGTTTACAAGCAAGTAAAGTGTTTACCCTTGTCACAGCAGGAAATGTGACTTTCAGTGCTTTTTCACTCCTCAAATTCAGCACAGACCAAGGGCAAGGATCAATGATACAGTAGAGCCAACTCACTGCAGCCAAAGGAGTGATCCCACACTTCCCACATTCTCCAATTCCCTTCTCCCAGGCCGTTACTCACTCCCACTGCTTCCCTCACATTAAATCCAGGATGGAGCTGATCCAGCCTGTTACACCAACAGGAAGGTAACCTGAAAAGAGAAAGTTAGTATGTGCTCCCAGCAAATGATATGCAAAACCAAGTAAAAACGTACACGCTAACTATGGCAACTTGTCATGCTGCAAGCTGATTTTTCACATTATTTTTTTTAATGTTAGCAGTGTGATTGGCTCTGCCTAAGACACAAAGGTAAGAATGGTCCCAGCTCAGAAGAGCTCATTTGTCCACTTACTCATTCTTCATCATAGCTCAGATTATTCTTGACAGTACGTTAATTGAGGATTTCTTTTCTATCTTCCCGGATGCTTATTTTGTCAACCTTAAGCTTTCAAAGAACTAAGCATATGTTAGACAGTTTCACTGCATAGTTAGCTATTTATCTTGCTTATGGGGCACTGTCAGCTTGCATTTTTTTTGAATTGACTAATTGCTAGCTGTTCCCATTGCTAATAGAACATCCTTTAATTAGTATTTCCTGATTGCTTTAAAAACATGTTCTTAATGATTTTATGAGGATTTTTGTATTCTTCTGCTTTTACTTAGCAGGGTCTAAAGTATAATGAGGTCTGAGTGTACATGCCTAGAGACAAAATACAATCAATCCTATAAGGTAAGCAAAATGAAAAACAGAGAAAAATATTATTTTTTCTAATTTTTTCATTATGTTTAGTGCACAAAGCATATTCAGGCAGAAATATGAATATTCACTCTACTAGCCTTGCTTCTGCATCCTGCTTTAAATACTTATAGTCGGCTCTTATGTCTTTCACCTTTACATTCTGGATTCTGCATACACTCATGCTTCCCTTCATCTTGGTTACACTCCTTTTTTCCCTAGCTTGGGAAGAACCTTAGTTTGCAACATCTCACATCCTCACACACAGAGTACGGCATCTTGCAACACTCTTAAATCACATCTCTTCCATTGGAGCACCCCAATCTCTTAACTCTTTCTGTTTCTTTGAAAACTCAGTACTGAAGTGAGGCACGTATTATCAGAAAAGTTAACATTGTCAGTATGTGGCTGTATATTTTGTTTTCTCTCTATTACTTTATATCAGATTTGCATAGTTCATGAATACAAACAGCTGTCAGGACTTTGAGTTTGAACTGGGATCTGAAAATAAATATGCTTCTTTCTGTCTTTGGGCCCAATGCTGGTCAAGGTTTGGCTTCTGAACACTATGAGCAGTGTTCAAGAGTCAGGAGCCAACTGTGTCAAAACTGAACTCTCTGTCAGCATCCTTACATGCTTGTCTCCTTACATTGCTCTTAAAATTGAAGAAGGCTACCAACTGGAAAACCTCTTGAGCCAGCAGAGAGCTGCTAAGCCATCGAGAAGCATCCCAGCACTCAACATCTCAATATCGGAGCAGCTATGCAGCTGTGGACAATAAAGAGAAACTACAATTGAGACTGCATTAATGATTTTGCAGATCATGTGGCATCAAATCACAGCAAGTAAAGCATGACTTGGCAGGTCTGAGATATGCAAGAAGCTGATATTCTGAGTAAGCTGATAGACTGAGGGATTTTTTTCCACCTCTTTTTCCCTTTGTGTTAGAAGAGGCATACTGAGACAAACTGACATTCAATAAAGCCACTACTTTCTTCACTAACTATCAGCAACAGATGTAGCCCAATAAAATTAATAGTTTGCAAGTGTGCACAAGAGAGTACCCTTTTTGTCTCCTTTCTCCATCACAAATTTTGTAAAAGCTCTCTGGATTTTAACAGAAAGGCAAAATTGGAGGCTCCTTATATACCTTTTAAAATTTACTTAATTAAAACACTAAAGGCACTTTTTTCCAACACTATACAAGCAGAGTCTGAGGAAAATTAATACTGATTAATTTCACTTTCTGAGAGTGTGGCTCAGGACCCTTCCCTTGCCCACCTGTCCACTTTCAACTCAACGTGCATTTGTGCAGAGTTGTGGGCTATATCTTACCAAGAAACTCAGTCATACAGAACAGAACTTCTGCTTAAAAATATGCAATATTCATACTAATGTACAAACAGAAATATATTACTCATACATAATATATAAGAAATTAATTTTCATTGAAATATCAGGAGGAGGATTAAACCCTTAGATGTTTCTCATGCAATTAGCTCTGCACTTGTGCAAGTCAATGGGACTGCACAAATGAAGGCTTCACCCTGCACACTGGCAAGGCTGGCGTTTGCAGAGCTTTGCCTACACAGAGAAATGTAGGAACAAAATCCTACAACTGCGCCGTTGCAATTACAACATTGCTCTATATGGACACTCTTAGGCCACATGAGTGTTAACAAACCTACTGGTAGTGTCTGAGCTGGCGTACAGCTGCTGCCCTTGCAAGGATGCTTCACTGCGTGCCCAGCTGGAAAAGCTCTGCTGGAGCAGCCCAGCTGCCCAGGGAAGGGGGGTGCCAGCAAAGCCAGTGCTCCACTGAGCTGCTCTTCTTCACTAGCCACTGTCATTTGTCTAGCAGTTTCTCTTGGAGAGGCATACTCTCTTCTCAGGGAATTATGGAAACATCCCACAATTCCCTCTCCTTCATTTCATCATCTTTTACTTTCATATTTCTTCTTAAAATTCCAGCAGTTCCTCTTGGGCACATCCTGTAATAATCTCATTTGTTTTTGCATGGGGCTTCAGTCTGCCATTTCCCCACCAGGAAAAAGAGACCAGAGGGTTTGTTTCAGAAACAGAACGCCACACTCCTGTGTTTGCAGGACTTCAAGCACCATCCCCTGAGCTGTGAAGCAGGGAACATAAGAAAACTGAAGAACTACGGTTAAGGCTGGTAGTTCAGGAAAATCACCAGGTGTTGCAAACATGTCCTGAATGAACTTACAGAAGCAGCAGCAGAACAGGATGAACTGCAAACTCGTCACCATCAGTGATGGTGGCAGGATTTTCACATGCAGATTGTTGTGTTTCCTAGAGTTTGGCGCTGAATTTATTCCGGCCATCAGAGAAGAAAGCAAAAAGAGAACTGTTCTGGCAGTGAAAACAAAGAAAAAAAGGTACAAAAGGAAGTCTGGGAGCTTGCAGTCTCAGATCACTCTCTTCTGGTGAACAACCTCATTTCCTATTGCAAAGTGCAGAGGAAGAAGAGGTGGCCTTCCAGATACAAAAAGCTACTAGGTGTGCCTTTTTGCAAAGAACAGTCTATCTAGATAAAGGGGACAAAACAGAGGAAATCCCTTTCTCACAGGACAACAAAACTGTGGAAGCATGACTAAAGCGGACAAATAGTCCTCTTCTTTCCTATCTCCCACCTTGATTTGTGTGCACAAGCAACAAGCAACTTTCTAATGGCTATACAAGTAACGGTGGCTCCCTGGAGGAATTTCTCAGGCATTAGGAATGATCAATGGATGAGGTTTACATCCTGAGGAATTCAGAGCTTTAATAAAAACTGCAGACAGGGTCATTTTTTCCCAGATTGACACGTTTTTACTGGTAGAACCATACTGGGAGGCTCAGTATTGGGAGAGGCCCTACCTATTCATTCCCTGAAGTACAAAGCCACATGCTAGCAACAAAGATTTCACCACCAGAAAAGGACAGGGTCACATAAATCTGCATCTGGTAAGCCAAAAGGCTGGTAAAAAGTGCCCATGGCAAGACACATGCTTCTACTGTCATATCTGAAATTATGTTTGATACTTTTGATACAATTTGTGGGGTAATGCAGGAAATGGAGCAAATGGAAGACAGTATTGGCAAGGGAAAAAAAAATATCCCCTGATTTTAAACAGCCAGACATAAGATTGATTGCCAGCCACCAGAGAGCTATGAGAGATCAAAAGAAGAGGACTCTTTAACAAGATGCCACGTATCTGGTGGTTCGTTTCTGCTCATTTTGTACAACTTCATGGAATACGCAGTGCTGGTTCCACAAGTTCACTTTAAATTAATGGTTAGCCCATTTGATGTCGCTGGTGACAGAGTAAAAAATTCGGGAGTTACATTTGTAGTGTGAGACAAATAACACTAATGTTACAAATAACTTTATTGAAGAGTAGCAAAAAAAACAACAACACTTCTCAAAACATTTACAGTCATGTCAGAAGTTGTTCTGCAAGGACCAGAAAGACCATGGTTTCTTATAGCTTCATTTCTTGTGAATGACTTCTGTGTAAAAAGCAAGCATGAACTTCAGTTAAAGCTATCTTCCTCGTTTGGATCTCTACAAGGCCTCTTTCCTGTTGGATTCTACCACCTACTTGCTCACCTATCTCCTCAAAAGCTGTGAAAGTTTTTTATGCATGGAGGTTTCTACTCCTCTATAAAGTTTTGCTTGAAACTGGCCGAGAGTGGTTCAAAAGTTAGTGGGGCATTCATTGAAGGAAACCCTTCAGAGGTATGGGGACAACAAAAAAGACATGTCATGTCTTCTTACATCTTGTCTCCAATGCTAATCGGGCTAGAAAGCTGGGGCAAATGACTTCTTGTTACTACCTGCACCTGAAGGCAGTGTAACTCAACACAGTTTTGATTTTCCACCAGGGCTGAGTGTAAGGCAAACAGGGGCTTTTAATACTGTGTACTTGGCCAGTAGACACATATACAGGGAAGCCCCATAAAGACAGAGGGCTGCACAGCTGACTTACTGGAATGCACATCTTAGGATGTTTTATCTCCTAATGCTATGTGGAATCCACACTTGCCGTCTCTGGAGATGCTTAATATCTTCACTCACTTTCCTACACCCCTTTCCAGTTCTGTCTTTCTTCAAGCAGGCACACTCCCCCCACTGCATTATTGCACACAGATCTTGACTTGGGGCTCTTGCAAAGTCTGGAGAACATGTCATCCTTCTTCCTCTGACGCAAAGCTGTCCTCAGGTTTGGAAAAGGTGCCTCTCCAAATTTCCCAACCAAAGCCTCTGAGAAGCAACAAGACAGGCAAGCAGAATTAGACTTTAATGGCTATAAGACAGGGAATTAAGACAGAAAACTCACTACAGTTAATCTTTTTGCTTCTGTTCCACAGCTCCCAGACAGCATATGGGGCTTCCTCTCATAGACTAAATTCATGACATGTATGAGAAGGTGGGAAGTCTGTTGCTTGACTTAGGTAGGATTCATAGCAACAATATAATAAATAACAGTCTCGTTAAATCCAGAGAAGTCCCTGCCTGACAGCTCACTACTACAGGTGTAAAGACCAAGAAGAGAAATGTTTAAAATTACATTTTGCCAGCAACTTCACACAGTGAAGTCAATAAAAGCACAGTGAAATGTGAAGGTGGCCTACTGTGGCAAGAAAAGTAGGGTAGCCCTTCCTAGAAATACATGGCTATATCTTAAAAAAAAATCTCCTTGAAAATTGAAAATGATCCCAGAAGATTATAAAGGATATATTTAGGCATTTACTCGGAAAGTCTTTAAGCAGAAAATATGTTTGCCGCAGATTTCAAAGCCAAATCTTTGAGCCAGCAACAAGCCTTCTTTACCTCTTCTGTCCCTGTATCCAAAATCTAGCATGAAAATCATTTGTTCTGGGCCTGGATTCACTGACAGGAAACCCAAGGCACTACTTTTTATGTTTACATTACAAGTTTATGTGCTTATTCATAAAAATCCTGTAGTCTGAATGATCGGCTCAGATTGCTGATGAGGATTATTTTAATTTCTTTATGTATTTCAATTAAATGCATGACTATTGATTTCAGTGCATTTGTTTCCATTAAAAGCACACTGATTTATGCTGCTAAAAATGCTATTGTCTCCCCTGCCAAAAGCAGGCATCTGGGAACATTTCTGGGTTCCTCATAGTCTTTTCTCTCCTCTTTCCGCCTCTCACTGCCAGTGCCTGCTGTTGAGACAAACCAGCTACTTCAAAAGGCAGTTACTCTTCTCTGTCTCTGAGAGTTTGGCAGCATTTCGAGAAGGGGGGAGGAATAGGAACAGATAAAAGAGAGATTCAGGGCCCATAAATAAAGAGGAGAAAAAAAAAAAAACAAACAAAAATAAGTAATGGTATAGTAATACACCTACCTGAATTCCACTCTTTGTCCCCAGGTGATACTGCTTCTGGACTCATCTGAGGTGGGATACATGGAGTCTCCAGGAGCCACCATCTCTCCGCAGCTTCTGCATCCCGTGACTCCTGTCTCCATAAGCACATCCTGTGACTCCTGTCTCCACAAGCTCACGGATATCCTGTGCTTTCAGGCTCCTTGTGCTGGCTGCTGTGACATGCCCACTGTCCCTGCTGCGACTGGCCTATCCTGGCGCCCAGCTCTGCACAAGAGCCCCAGGACACACAGGGCAGCCCCACATTCCCACTTATCCTTTATCAGATGGCCTGACAATTGCTAGTTCTTCTCTCCATTGCCTGGTGTTTTTGATCCTCCCTGCTACAGTGAGTCTTTGCAAGTCTTCTGCAACTCCTAAATATGCATCTTTATTCCTGCAGCCATTTGGCAGTGTCCTTGCAGTGCCCTGTCTCTTCTCAGGGCAGGAAAGCAAGGCTGTTCTTGTGTTATTAATGAAAGACTGTTTTGCCACAGGTTCACATTCATGGAACAAAGTGATACATAACCTGAACTATTCCAAAAAGCAATTATACTTGTGAATTTATACCAACAGGTAGATGTTACCAGCAGGACTCCAAACTGAGCATGGTTGCACATGTAGATACTCTAACATAAGGTAGGTTTTACCAGTAAACTCTTGATGTAGGCTGCAGTCCATTCCCTCCTCCCCCTGACATCCAAGCAATTAGTAATATAATAATTATTATTGGTCATGCATGCACAGCAGTCTTGAAATTTAAAAACTAAAGGCCCATATTTATGCTGAGTCAGGAGCTCTCTCATTAGATGCCTAAACATTAAGAAGGAACAAGAAAAAGAAGGCTCCAGTTCTTTTTGAACACTGTTTTTCATCTTCCAAATGCTTTAGAAGTTTATTGTAATTAAGCATGGTAACATACTTTTCAGGTTAAGTAGCTATCACTCCTACTCTCTCCATAAAGAAGAGGAAGCAGAGATGATAAAGTGGATCACTCCAAGTCAACAGAGCACATGAGTGATGAGTGTAGGAAAAGGACTGAGACTTGTTCCCAAATCACTATCAATCAGATCAAACGCTGTCCTCCACTTTAAAACATTAGCTATCACCATTAGCTATCACTCCTAGCCTGAGAGTGTGTTTGCAACAGCTTAGGAACTTTACAAGAAATATACAGCCAGAAGTGAGTATTTCACCAAACTCCAAGAATGTTAGGGAATTTCCCCTTTTAGAGATGTTTCTAAGGTTATCCACCCACAGTCTGCCCAATAGGAAGTTCTGGCTTGTTCCCAGAGCTGTGGGAACTGATGAGCATTGCCCATCATTTCTCATCCCAACTGAAAGGTAAAATACCTCAGCTAACTCGCAGTGAAGATGATTTGGGGCAGCATGTTTCACTTAGTAAGCAAGAAGGCCTCAGAAGGTATATATAGTAGCTCGTCTGATAACATTATGTCACATTAAGGCAAGCGCACATAAACATATGTGTGAGTGTAAGCTAAAAAAGAGAAGTTTTCTAGATCTAAAATAAGAACATTTGATAATGAAGTCAGAAGACACATATTTTTGTGTTACTTTTTCTCTTAAAAATATATTTTCAAGCACTCTTACCATAGTAAACCAAAACCGAGTACCAGTGAGCATTCAGCACTATTCCCCACATTCTTCGTGCTTCTAGAGTGAAATGGTGTTTCAGTCAAGTTGACATCTCAAAACACATGACTCCCAATAATGCAAATGAAATATTCACTCCTGTAATATCTTTTTTGGTTGAAAACTTCCCCAAAATATCCTGTTTAAGTAGCTATCTTCAAAATCACATTCAATTCAACAAATACCCTTCTTAGTGTTGTGCCAAAGCCACTGACTAATAACAACTTTTAGAAATCCAATTTGTTTTTACTGTTTGTGTTATATGCTTATGTTTTTGTTTCTCTCAGCTTCGACATCAAATCTATAGTGTTAAACCTTTGTGTATTACCACTTCCATTTTTTTGATTCGCATTGCCATTTTGTTTGGGTCATTACAATTTGAAACCACTACTATCTGTTAGGGAAATAAATTATCATTCAGGGTTTCACAGAAATGCATTTCTGGTTTCAAGAAGTACTAATGCACTATCAGGAACTTGATAGTTTTGTGCCTCCTACGAGAAAAGAATCTGAAAGTCCAGGTTACTTATCTAGAGATTAGAACCATCTACATTGAAAAATCAGTTTGCAAGCTCTGAGTGGGAGGGCAAAGAGCAATTTGAAAGCATGCAATTGCTACTCACAAATCTTACTGTATCTTAAGTCTATATTTTTTTCTTTTTCAAATAAAAGACAAAAGAGTGAGTTGGTAACTCCATTTAGAATAGAAACATGTCAA
>JAVCKT010028252.1:0-29797 GCA_032273925.1 Rhynchotus rufescens | reverse complement strand
TAATTGCAAAAAAAAATTGTTGCTACTGATTACAGCTGACCTCAAATGACCCACTAAAGTCCCCACTTTTTTTTTTTTTTTTTTTTTTTTTTTTTGTAGAGGTTATAAGCAAGAGAAATTCGAGTTGGCAACATCTTATCATGGTAACTTTCTTAAAACATGTGATTTTGATCGTGCTTGAGGCAATGAAAACTGCCTTTGGACATGAGAGATAAGAGAAAGATTTCAAGTAATCACAAATAATACCGTGGAAAGCTGAAACCATAACTAGGACATTTATCTCTGAATTTATCTCAAACATACAGCTGGTCATTCCATGATTTCTACACACATACATACAGCAGCACTACAGGATCATCAAAGGTCAGAACTACACCAAATTAAAAAAAATGTACTTTTTCCCTCCTACTTGAAAATAAAGATTTTCATTAGGCCTGCAGTTCCCAACCTTTTTATGGTGAGCTGCCCTTCTTTAGCCAAATCCCCTTCCTCAACAGCCCCACTAGCCTTGCAAGCTGAAGACTGGCAGTCCTGGACAACCTGCTCTAGTTGACCCTGCTAGAGCAGGAGGTCTGGACCACTTGATCGACAGGGGTCTCTCATAAACCCTAATAGTGTGTGACTGCCCTCCTTCTTTGAGCCCCCCGTCACCATCCAGGGGTTATCACTTGGTCACTGATGACTGAGGAAGAAGATGAAACCTTCAGCAGTTTGACGCTCTCTCTTCCTCAAATGCATATTTACTTTCTGAGCTATGCTGCCCTGATGATTTTAATCATCATGCTCCCAGTGTTTCAGGGATATCAAAAAGTTGTTCCTAAGGAACAGAAAGAAAACCAAGGTATGGAATTGTCCCAGAAAGACTGCAAATTACCTTAGGCTGGTGTTACACTTCTATTTAATCAAAATATTTTAAAAAGATGGAAATTAATGCCTACAACACAGTTTACAAAAATAACTCCCAATTTGTTGTGCACAAATATTTTTTAAAAATCCACCCCTTATGCCAGCATTTTGGCTCACTGTATTCTACTCCTCTGTCATTAACACTCTCTGCCGTAAGCACAACTCCTAGCTGGGGACTCCAACGTGTAACGGAGCTAAGAGAAGATTCCAGATCTCAGTTGTGCTGGCATGAAGATGGGTCTCCTCAGTGCTACAGAAGACAATATCCTAGGGAGACTGGAATTAGTCCTATCCTGCACTATTCAAGCCAAGACATATCAAGAAGCAAATAATTACCAGCTCATGGCTACAGATGGAAATGTAACATGTATCAGCCTAAGCATTTCATGACAAGTGACAGAACGGCTTGAAAAAATGGGCATTCTTTTTCCAAAAGGGTGGAAGGTGTCAAGAGCAAAGAAAAAAGGGTTACCTCTTCAGATTGGGAGGGGCTGATTCTGGGCATTGGAGATACTTGTGGTGTTTTCAGCTGTGTACTGTTGCTGTCTGGAACAAGCTCTCTGTGGATTGACTGAATATGGTTTTGGAGTTCACTTTCTGATTCAAATTTAACATTGCAACTAGAACATCGAGTCTTCAGTCCCCCTGCCTTGCTTTTGTTCTCAATGGAACTCAAGTTCTCATTTTGGCCCATGCCTTGTCTGTTACTGCTTGAAGGGATGTTGACACTTGGACTACCACTTTTACTGAGATTAACACAGCTAGCACACAGACCATATGGCAGACCGTTGATGTCAAGCTTCACTAAATCCTGCTTTGAACGGAATTCCTTCAGGCAAGAAGCACACTTGTACAGTTTCTGGAGATGCTGTGCACGCCCCGTGGACTGCACGGCAGAGCCATTTCCAGTTTTCTGCATATGGAACGTCCCATGGATCTTCAGCTCCAGCGTGGAGGTCACTGTCTGCATGCACACCACACAGCGAAACCCTGTCAAGGAGTTCCTCAGGTCAGGGTGCATCTGGCAATGCTCTAAAAATTCCTCCTCGCTCTGCAGGGGCATCTTGCAAATCCTGCAGTTTCCAGTGTCCAGGCTCTTACTGTGGGTGACTTTATGTTCAGTAAGAGTCAGAAGAGAAGGAAACCGCTCACCACAGATGGGGCACATGTAATGTTTCACTGGTCCCAAGTGCGTCTGCATGTGCTCGCGGAGGCCGTTTTCAGAGAAGAAGGTTCGCGAGCACACGTTACACTTGTAATTCCCTTTAATGAGTTCGGCCTTCTTCTTCACTATGGCACTTTCTCCGGGTCGAATGTTGTGGTCTCGAAGCTGGTGATTTTGCAGGAGAGTCTCCATTGTATAAGCTGCCCCACAAATGTCACAGCCATACATGGGTTCCGATGTGTCAACATCTTCCTCGCTGCCATCGTGGCTGTTATGGGACTCCTGACTATTTGTCAACAAGGTCTGCAGCTCCACTTCTTCTTTCTGGACCTGCTCAGATGCCCCGTTCGTTCCGCAGTTTGGAGGTTTTGTTTCAAAAACACAATGTTTCTCCCTTAAGTGCTTTTCCAGCAAGATGATAGCATGGAAAGCTTTGCTGCAGAACTTGCAGTTGTACTTCTTGCTGTGCGTAGTGATGTGACATTGCAGCTCCACCTCCGTACCAAAGGACTCACCGCAGAAGATGCACTTGTGCACTTTGCCTTGGTTCTCCAGGTGGTTGTGCTTCACGTGAAGCTGCAGGTCAGTCTCGTTGCGGAAGTCCCAGTTACAAGACGTACATCTGTATACCTTCTTCTCATTGCTGTGCTTCACAGCCAAGTGTAACTGGATGGAGACTTTGGAGTCAAAAACCTCTTGGCACAAGGTGCAGCGGAAGAATACGAATGTATGCATGTCCAGCAGGTGTTTCTGCAAGTCATCCACAGAAGTGAACTGCTTATCACAGCTTTCACAGATGTAGTAGGTCGAGGTGATCATGAAATGAATGGTAACATGCTTCAGCAGGGACTCCTGATTTGGAAACTCCTTGTTGCACTGCGGGCAGGTCAGTTTTGGTAGGACAGTGTCAAGGTGTGTTTTCAAATGAGTCTGAAAACCATCCAAAGAAGTATACTTAGCACCACACTGATTACAAATATATTCACCTGCAGGACGAGGAGGAGCACCCCCGACTGCCTGCATCATTTTTAAAGAGGTCTGCTCAATGGTTACAGGAGATAATGGACTCATGGCTCTGGATTTTTTTCCATTGTGGATGTAATTCAGTGCCAAAGGAATGTTCTTATGGTTCTCCTTGATATGTTTGTTCAGTTTAAGAACGCTATTAAATATTGGAGAGTTTGTACAGTAAGAACAAGAATACACTTCCACCACTGGATCTTTTGGGGTTCCAAGCACAGGGGAACCAAATCGGGAACTGCTAAGATCACAATGGACTTGTCTAATGTGCTCTTCCAGGGAAGAATCTGTAAGAAATCCCATGTAGCAATGGGGACAAAAGAACGCATTACTGTCCTTAGCAGCAGGGTTGGCAAATCCATGAGAACATCGGATATGTTCTTGAAGAGTGTTGAGGTCGTTGAACACTTCCGAGCAGAAGTTGCACTGGTACACCATGGCAGGCATGGTGGAAACGATCAGCGCTGGGTCTGGAGCTTCATGGACTTGCTTCAGATGTTCGTTCAGATTGTAGAGAGACGGCAACACCTCCAAACAATACTGACAGATATGAGCTTGTTCGGGTTTATCTAAATGCATAGTTTTCAGGTGTATCTGCAAAACTGCAAGGCTGGAAAATAACTGTTTGTTGCAATAAATGCAGCTATACGTAACTTTCGCTTGTTTACTGGAAGGGCCAGTGATATCTGGCACTTGCTGAGCTGCCCGCTTCCTTCCACGACCCTTCGGTATAGGAGGAGCCGTTTCCACCATTGTTGAACTATCCACGGAAAGGTTTGAGTCCGGAGTGGTGCTAGAAACTGAGGTGTAGCCCACGGTTACCAACGATGGGCTGTTGCTGTGGTTGCATGACTCTGGCTGCTGGTGACTATCCATGTGGCTGTACAGCTCTTCCACAGTGTGGAAGGTCTCAGAGCATATGCTGCATGAATTCTTCTTCTCACCATTATGAGCCTGCTCCATGTGATTTACCAGGGACGTCTCCTCTACAAAGAGTTCATGACAGTAAACACACTGCAGAGCAGAACGGTCTTCGTTAGGGGAACACTCAGGGTGACATTCTGCAATGTGCTTTTGAAGATCCTCAGGAAAATCAAAGCCTTCTTCACACTGACTGCATTTCTGAGTGTCTTTCATTTTCCAGTCCTCCATCCGCGAGGCTGACTGAGAGCCATCTTTGTTCCTCTCATGGACCTGCATGTGACCATGCAGCGAACTAGATGACAGAAATCCACGTCTACAAATGGCACATTTATATGGCTTGTTGGACGTATGAGTCTTTAAATGAATTTTAAGGTGATCGCTCCTTGAGAACGCCGCATCACACTCACTGCAGTGATACTTTTTATCCCCAGTGTGAAGCTTTATGTGGCGATCCCTGCTGCGTTTGTGTTTGAAGAGACGACTACAATATGTGCATTTGAAGGGGAGCTTGTCGCTGTGACTTTGCTCGTGGTGTTTTAAGTAGCTGAGGCGGCTGAACGATTTGTCACAGAACTGGCATGGATAGGGCAACCCTGGGCCTCCTTCTTCTTCACCAAAATCACAACCTTCTCCATGGCTTGGGGAAGTCTGGTCTTTGCTCGAAGGTGATGATGCTGGCCATGAGCAGGTGGGGTCGTCCTCAACATCCACTCCATCTGAAACGAGAAAGAAACATTCCCACAGTCTTAATCTCTACGGCTCAAAGGAAATCATATAAACAAATCATATAAACAATATAGACATGCTAGCCCTGACTAGCTAAAATGCACTCCACTCAGACTAGAATACTTCTTACACTTGTACCAAATAGCTTCAAGACCACATTTATTTTTATCAGATTGTAAAATATTAGAAGTTATTAAATAGTTCTGTGCCTATATTACTTTTTTATTGCTTTTTTATCATTCCGTCTCAGTTGCAGGATATGTATTATACATTGACAACTTTATTAAAATGCAGATTTTAATATATTTAATGTTTCTTTTGTATCCATTGTAAAATGATTTGCATATTATTTGAGCATCTGAAGAGTCAAAGGAAAGGAGAAAATATTACAGGAATGATTTGAAATTAATAAAGTCAACTCACATGCCTAATACTTAATAAAAAAAATCCCCTCTGCTTTGCTACACTTTCCCCCGAACCTTGATGTTCACTCTGAACGCAGAAATCTTTTAAAGGCTACCATTGAGAGAGACTTGGGTGTTATTCAAATAAATAATATGAAAAAGTACTGGGGAGGAACAGGACAACACTATAAACAATGATGTTTTCTCTAATACAGTGCAAGCAGATTTCTTCAACAGCCATACAATTCAGTCACCAAAAGCTGGCAGCTGGATCATTAAATGTTCCAAGCAGACTAGCAAACCAAATGCTAGGATCAAGGAAAACGAGAAAGTTTCATGAGGGTCAGATGTGATCAGCATTTTTTTTTCTCTTTCAAGTTCAAGAGGTTGCCCGCCACGTCTTCCTTTTTGCGAGCGCCTCGGCCAGCTGAACTTCCTTCGTTCAGCACAACCTGCACCGTGAGGCGATCACAGACAAAGCAACTTGTAAAAAGCTGGAAACAGGAAAAATGATAAACGATTATGGCAAAAGCTGAGAGATTTATGGGCGACAAAGAAAAGACAAAACAAGACTGCTAGCCAGATAACAAGCTAAACTAGTTATACATGCTATTACCTCACCTTTGGATGGGCCAAGGGATTTTTTTTTAACAGGTGTGCTCTACAATTTTTGTAGCTTTTGCTCTAAATGCAGACTACAGCACTGCAATGATTATCCTTCTTTTAACCTAAAATTTCTTCTAAAATATCGAAAGAATGCTTGGTGGACCTCTCTGAAACAAATGGCCCTTTTACTCCTTTCCAGGGGCAGTACTGGGGGTTCTTTCACCTTTTAAAAACAAAATTGATTACAAAGTACAGAAAAAGACAGGCTAAACCTTTTGAAAAGTATCTTTTTCTAAAAGTATTCTTCACAAATGGTACATTTCTTAATATCGTCGGCCTCTTATCAGAAATCTATTGCACTAACATGAAAGTTAGAGCTGGCTTATATTATATAAACAAAGTCTGAGCCTGCTTTCTTTAAGGTAACAAGATTTTACTAGATTATCAACCCCTGGCTTATCCACGGGAAACAGATGAGGATTCATTCCTTTCCTGCATCTAGCAACTGATGACAACACCATCTCCCTATCAATGCCAGATGGCAACCATCTAACCCTGAGAAAACAACCAAGCACCATTCCTGGACCCTTGCCCATCGCAACAATGCTCTGCGATACAAGCCGAAAACTGCGTGGTTTCTTACCCTCCTGTTTATTTCTTGAAGAAGTGGGTTTCACAGATTGCCCATACCTTCCACACACACACAATATATATATATGTATATATCTGCATTTATCTATGTATGAATT
This sequence comes from Rhynchotus rufescens, assembly GCA_032273925.1. NCBI lineage: Eukaryota > Metazoa > Chordata > Aves > Tinamiformes > Tinamidae > Rhynchotus > Rhynchotus rufescens. The sequence continues at coordinate 23,297 of JAVCKT010028252.1, read as the reverse complement.
TGCACTAATGGTGTTTATTTAAATAACAAAAGCAAACCCTAGCCTAAATGTCATGTCTTTGAACTGCAAAGGTGTTTGTTTTCTTAAAAAAAAAATCCTACCTTCCAGCTAAGACACCATCATCTGTTAACATGCTTAGCAATGTACTGTAAGCAGAGTTATTCACTTATGATAAATGCTAAATATTATGAGACAGCTGAGTTTTTACACTGTTACATTAATGACTCCAATATTCACAGGAGACTTTTGATGTAAATCTGTGTACTGCCCTCTCAAATTGCTGGGTTTGACTCTAAAACTAGAAATAATCAAATGAGTGGAAAAACTATGCACAGAAAAAAAATGTTAATTCTTGCTGCATTTTAAATTTTAACCGAAAATTTACAGACAGTTTTTTTTAAGTGAAAAACCCTTTTATCCTTTACAATCAAATAAATTTCCGATATATAAACTGTGCTGGCAGATAAATAGAAATTTATGTCATGCAACCGAGTAAAGAAAAACAGTCTGCAACTGGCTAGGCTACATATTTTGTAACCAAATTTGGAATTAAAATGTATATCCTACGCAGACATGATGTATTGTTGTATAAATGTTTAGAGGAGTATATAGAAGGCATTATAAATAGTGTACCATCCCCGACACAGCAGTAAATCACTTCCTGTGGCCACTGCCTGCTCGGTTTTACCTATTATATAACTATTCCCCTTGGCTTCTGAATCTTTGCGGGATGTCAGGCTGGCAGCAGGGAGAGGAGCGGGCGCCGAGCGCCAGCCCTGCGCGAGCACGGGGAGCCTCTTTCCTCCCACCACGTCTCCTGTTCCAGTAAGGCATGGGGAATTCCATGTATCCCCGTGCCGGGTAACAGGATTTTCCCGGGAAGGAGCGTAACGACGGAGCGGACACGCTTCCCAGCTCTCGGCTGGGCAGGATGCCGCGCAAGGAGGGCTCTGTGCTGCCTTCCCACGAGTGGGGGGCAGCCGGGCCCGCAAGGACCCACGGAGGGGCTTTTTAGACCCTGCTGGTGCTGCTCACGGACGCGGGTTGTGCAGGTGAATCTGCTCTGAGGCTGCCGACCTCAACACGGGCACCTCAACCTGGACGTGGAGCACTGCTGCCCAGTGCTGCCTCAGCGGCGCTCCAGCGGTGGCCTTGCCTGCCCTCACCGCCCTCCCTTCCCCACGGAGACGCCGTGCGGCCCCTAAGAGCCTCCATTTCGGAACGACAGAGCCCAGCTTGGCGCCGGGCGTGCGGGCATCCCCCGCGCAGGCCCTGGGGAGCGAGCGCGGCCTGGCTGAGCCCAGCTGGGACGAGGCCGCCGCCGGCCCGCGCGGCCGCTTCCCCACACACACAAGCGCCTTTGTGTTTGGGGAGAGGTTTTACTTGCTCCTGGGAGAAGAGGCCTCAAACCCCGGCTTGCCAGCCGCTCTAATAGAAAGTCCGAGGGGTTTGCTGCTGCTCTGCATACATCCTTGCCTATATAAATCTACAGGCACCTACCCACGGAGCTGTGTCAACACGACAAACGCTGATTTTAAATGTTCTAGCGAGCTTTCTTAAAACACTCTGGGCCAAATTTGTAGGCACAAATACCAGTGCCACTAAAGTCCCCAGGATCTGTATGCATCTATCTGGGGCAGAATAGGGCCCAATTATTCTACAGGGCATTTATGGAGTTTTTAAAATATACTTTCTGTATCGACTTATTTTTCTTTCCTTCGGCACTCACTAAGTGCTGCTTACTGCAAATGCCTTTTTTGTGTTATGGCAAGTATTCTGAGTTTCAATGTGATGCACTTAGCATGTCCATGTAAATTTTTAATTTTTGGAACCAGTCACTTCACACTCACTGACTCTAAGAGAGCTCTAGCACTCGCAACCGAAAAACTTCACTGGAAACCGGCTACAAGGCCTAAAAGTCTATTTAAAGATGCAAATGTGTGTGAATAGTTAGTGCAGATGTTTTTCTACACCAACTGTACTTGCTGAGTTTCACCATTTCCATAAAGCACATTAAAACAAGTGTGTGAACACTCTGAGATGAAAGTACCAAACACTCCTGAGACTTCCAGTGGAAAGTAGAGCTGCCTGACTTTTCTCCAAGCAGACAGGAATGCCCATGATTCAGCAGCCTGAGTAAATAAAAGAGGTCCTTATTTCCTAATTTTGCTGGCTGGCCACACTGCAGCAGTCTCTGTGTTGCTGCCAAAGGGGATGCAAAACTGGAACTACACCCAGCAGCTGAAGGACTGTCTTTGTTAGGCAGCCAGGCCTTCCTGACCATCTTCTGGCAGCAACCCTACCATATCCTGCGAGGAAGACCTCCATCTCAGGCTTGATAGTTTGCTAGTCTGCCTAATAGGACTAAACAACAGATTTTGCCTGCTCTGTGTTGGAGGAGGACAGCTGGAAACTCAGTTAGTAGCAGAGTAACACCTGTTCAGTCATATTTATGGGGGAAAGTGCTCACTAACAGAAAAGTGAAGTAATACCAGAAGGAGTTATCCCCTGAAAGGGGGAGGGATGGAGGGAGGGATGGAGGGGGAAGCATCGGAGCACAAAAGCACCTCTGTGGCCCCAGCAGCCAGCCGCTCGTGTGCCAACCCCAGTAGTTGTGAAGTCTTAAAAGTGATCTTATCCCTGGTGCTGCTGCTTGAATTAACAGTACTGCTCCGAGAAAAGGTTGTGTAGGCACCGGGAAGGTTTACGACGTCTGCACACGTTGGCTGCAATATGCTTCGGGGCACTTGCTTTATCACGCTGCATTTTTCTATCAGATTTAAACATCGTGAGTTTTTTTTCATGCCACTATACAAATGGCCTCACTCCTAGAGAAAATGTCAGAAAACCATTTGAACCATTTGGTGACATAAAATATCCTCTGATAGAACAGAGTTTACAAATATGAACAAATTAACATTCCCCAAATCCTACCAGCAGTAGCTTCCTATTTCCCCCATTTTGCTGCTCCAGTAACTGGGGCACGCACAGAAAAGCCGCAGCAGTTTGCCTCAGGTTACTACTGTAATCTGTGCAAAGGAGGAACAACCCAGATCTCCGAGGTCTGAGCCACCCTGCAAGAAAAATCCTTTCCTTTCCCCGAAATACAGTGTTGCCAGAAAGCTAAGGCTGATGGATGCGACCAAAGAGGAAGCGTTAACAGCAACGGCAGACTCACCATATAGCTCTCCTCCTGCAGCCTGCATGATGTATGCACAAGTACTACACAGCTTCTTAAACCAGAAGAACCAAAATGTATAGCAATAGTTATGTAGGAAAAGCATATACTAAAAAAAAATATGGCAAATCAAGTAAATCAAGCAGTAGAACACATGCACACCTAATACATACCTTTACTTGCATACAGGTTATGAATATGTATGTATACGTGTGCATTCTACTTGTTATATAGCTATTACTTGTAGTCCCCTCTCAAGTCAAAGACTGATTCATATTATACAATCATATCACAGATGTATGCTTTTACCCACATATTAAAAAGGAAGGACAACACACAAAAAAATACAAGCTTGTTAATTTACCAGAGGACATAATAAAAGATAACAAATTATATATAAATATCTCTCTCTATAAAAGACTAAATAGCAGACAGGTAGGTCTGTTAGCTTAAAGGATGATAAACTTCCACAGTTTTAAATCCTTGCATTTTGGGGCAGGCAATTGAGTGGAGTGGTTATTATATATCATATAGTTTACTTGTAATGGCCATTTCAGATTTTAGTGCTAGACACATTTTATATTATTACTAACACTAATTGTCGGCAGGGCTACTTTGAAAATGAGATAAGGAATCTTATGGGAATACGCAGGTGTGAATAAATAGTAAATGAAGAGGTTAGGTATTATTGAAATAAAACAATATTGTGCTGTGTATTGTGAATGTATCTAAGTAACTAGAAAACCTAAGGATAGTGTTTAAGCATCAGCATGGTTTCAATGATGTCCTACCATGTGTCACTGAAAAAAAAATATGATTCTGAATTTCCTAATAGAATTAACAGATAAAAAAATAAAACAAACAATATTATATAATAAAATTTTAAAAAATTATATAATAGTTCTCATTTATTTCCAATAGAAATAGATGCAGTTTTGGAAAACCTGCAACTTTCATACTAGCATCACATTTTTTCACATCAGTGGCCCCATATTAAACTCACTCATTTGTCTCATAACTTATTAAATGGCTCGAAAACTAATACTCTGTAATGGGCATTCAAAAGAGAAATGTGAACTTTAAAAATTATTTATAATTTACAGATGTTTTAAAAATTATCAATATTTCAAAGCTACTTTGGGAACATCAATTAAATGCATTCACAGTTAGATTACTGGGGGAAAATCAAACAGGGGTTCCTGATTAACAGAACTGAGACAGCTAGTAGGGAAGTTTCCCCGTTTTATACTTCACACCCAGAATAAAGGCAGCTCCAGAAACAGCAACTAAGCCATGTGGATACCTCACAAGAAAAAGCAGCTTTATTTTATAAAACACCCTTAGCGTATATGGCTAGGTCACTAATGTTCCTGGATTGCTCTCCTAAGGTAACTTGGGTCTCCAGTTCCATTATGTCTTCTCCACAAGATGTATATACGACTGCTACACATGTACAGAGGAGCATAAATGTTTTCCTTGACTATTGCTTAAAGTTCATTTGAGCAGATGGAGCCCAATGAATTGTGTCTTCCACAATCAAATTAAAGAAAATGCATGTAGCTCACATTATGCTCCACCTTTCAGATCATACAGAGAAATCAATCTGGAACTGGAAGAAAACTGAGCTCACCCCAGTTTATTTCAGGAAACCCGTATTTTGTGCCTTGCAAGGCAGACAGAAAGAATATGTAATTTCCCACAGTCCTGTACATACAACTAATGACAGTCACCATCCTCAAAGCTTATTATCCTGCTTTACGTAATTGCAAATCACATGTCACACAATTAATTTACAGGGCTTGTTTGGTTGTGACTATATGAGTACTAAGCGGGTCAAATTAGCTCATTTGTCCACTGCTTAAATGTGACAAACACATTTACATTATATTTCCTCCTCTGTAAGTTGCTGTTGCTTTTGGTAGTTGCTTTTTGTTTGTTTGTACAGCATGAGTCAGGGACCACCAGCCTTGCTCCATCTCAACTTCGGGTCAGGAAAAAAATCGCCCTGTGAGTGATTACATCCACAATCAAGATAACAGGAGGGAAAAACAAATAAATAAATAAATGCCACAAAGCAAAGTATTCAAATGGTCTACCAGATTTGCCCATAATAATGGTCTCCGAAGAATGTGTATATTAACAGCCTCATGTACTAAACATAGCGATTCAATCAGTCCTTTGCTAGAAAATAATCATTATAATTTGTTGTGCTGATAACAGCGTTTGCACTGCTTATTAAGAACAACAAATGACTCGGGGATAGCAGTTTGGGTTTCTTGCTGGACTCCAGCGATTTCACACGCGTCCTGCTCTCCCTGGGCCATGCCTCCCCTGAGGCAACACCATGAATAGGACCAAAAACTGTTCTCTCCAGTTTTCCCTGAGCCGCCTCTCCCTTTGAAAGCTGCAGGAAGCCTCAGAGGCAGCAAAACTAGCCCCTCTGGTGCAGCCCTGGGCACAGAGGCACCTCTCCAGCAGCACGGAGGCGCTGGAACGGGAGGGCTGCTTCCTCCCACGGCAGCATGAGGAGCCCATCTCCAGTCTGAGCGGCGGTTCCTTCTGTCTTGTCATCCCAAAGACAGACAGACCCCAAACACTGAGGGAGCCCCTGCTCCGTAGCTGCCTCCTCAGTCTCCCTTCCCACACAGCCCCAGACCCCGCTGGGAGGTGGGCAGGCTGCCAAAGCCCCCTGAGACGGGGGCTCCCGCGCGAGAGGGAGCCCCTGAGCGGGATGTGGGAGACACCAAGCACCAGCCTGGCTTCTCATGCGACGATCGCCCTTCTCGCACTTGAAGCTGGAGCGTAACGGTGCAGGTCTGCAGGGGTTCCTGCAAGGTACCTCGCGCCCAGCAGTCTGGCCTCTTTTCCCTCACATCCTTCCCACCCGTGCCCGTGTTTCACCCACCCCAACTCCGTGCTCCATCCCTGTGAGAGCAGAGCAGCAGCAGGATGCGCTTGGATGGGGCTAAACTAGGACAAAGGAAAAAAGAGAGGCGGCAATGTGTGGGAAACAAAAAGGACGTAAGGAGAGGAGAAAGAAAAGAGTAAATAATTGCATCTGAAAGGCACCCAGGGAAGGATATCACAGGAGCTTTCATAGGAAATGGAAAGTAAAAAGGAATGAAGATCAAGCAAAAGCCATGCTGCCAGTTAACACTCTCAAAAACATATCAAACGGTGTTTTTTACAGTGTGCTAGAATTAAACACAGTAAATAAACATAAAACTGCCTATTTCTGAGGATGACAGAGAGGTAGTGGCAGTCTTATTTATTTACACAGGTGGAAACTCCTGGCCCTAGATTTGCCAAGGTGCCTCCCGCAGCCCGAGCAGCAGAGGAGGAGGGATTCACGGGCCCCAGGGGCAATGGGGAAGGGTCTGCAGCCTCCCGCTTTGGGCGCTCAGCTGTGGGAGGGGAGGCCTGGGCTCTTTATACATTAAAGAACTGCTGGATTAAAAACAAAAATAAACCAAAGTGCAAGTCCCAGAGTGCCCAAATCCCCCGGATTAAAGGAGTGCCCTTCCCAGTAGGCTGATTTCCTTCTCAAACACACGTCTCCCAGCCCTGTGGACGGGCTTTGCTGCAGGGAGCCCAGCTCTGCAAGAAAAGCTTCTGCCCAAAGGTCCTCTGCTCAGGGATGGCAATGGTGCTGGGCACCCAGAGGCTCCTGCCGGGCAGGTTTGCATAGACTGCCAAGCCACAGATACCTGAGAAACTTTTGATTAAAGCAAGTGGTGCCTAATGAACCGGGGTGGACCTAGGGAGGGAGGTTTTGAATAACCATTTATATTTAGCTTCTTAAAGTCCACCCACAGCCCGCTTCAGGCTTCTCCTTCCAGACTTGTCTGTTCGTGCAGGTGTTCTGTGGGCTGCTAGAAATGACAACCCTAAGCAAAAGTAACCTTGTTTTTCAGCTAAATCAAGAGCTCAGGTTGGGACACAAACACTTATGCTCAGGCTGCGCAGTGCAGCCATCCTGGGAGCAGGTGCCGTTTCCCTGCAGTCCAACTGCAGTGCAAGACAAAATAATCCTTTCCCCCGGAGTCCCGTTCTCCCCAGGTTACTTGAACGGGAGACTCCCGTGGATGCCTCTCCCAGGAGATGGGCACTTCAACCAGTTGACACACACTGCAGACTGTAAATGCTGCAGCCTGGAAATGGGACCCAGTGAATTTCACAGTTCAACGTGGCCAGAAGACCAAATGCCCCTGTGCAACTGTCACACAGAAATGCACCTACTGCCTCTCCTCCTACCGGCCAGGACACCAGCCCATCCATGTGGGATTTTGCAAGGAAAGAGTCACAGCTTGAGCATTTTTCGCATTTAAAATATGCATGCTGCATTCAGCCTTTAACATTATACGGGCTTATTTGGATGATTGAATTATAAAAGAGAGGGCATACTCTTTGCAAAAGGCAGCATCTTCCTGCTCTTTGTAATTTCCATTCACCAAAGCCTGCTGAAACTCATGATTAACTGTCTGAAATATAGGCCTCTCCAGAAATACAGAGATCTCTGCTTTGTTAAAGCCTATATCTAAAACAACCCTTTGTAGCTTCCTCAGCGTAGAATGGAAGCCTGGTGTGAAATACAGTAAATTAAGCCTTCTGCTGTCAGGGCTGGAAATAAGAGTAGAACAGAATAGCTGCTGGATTTGAAATGATTTTTTTTTTTTTTATTGGCTTCATTTACATCCTGTCTAAGGTCTTCGGAGCAGCTCAAGGTGTCTTATCTCTGGCTACCAGGGGGTATTTTGCAGTCAAAGCAGTTAACGTACTTTCTCCCCCTCTCTCTCTCTTTTAAGGCCATCTTATCTTATCAGGCAGATCTCTCCAGGCTGAGGAGAACCCGTACTTATCAGAAGCCGTACACCATATTGACAGCTCAGTGCTGCTAGGGACAAATGAAAGCTTAGGCTAGAGAAAGATCAGTTAACCTGTTCCACTCTCCGCTCAGGCTGATCTGCGGTTTGTCTAACTTCGGGGAACGCTGCGTGCCTTTCCTCCGTTTGCTTGGACAACAGAGGCTCACGATGGCACCATCGGATGCTAACGGTGGTGCCCAGGTAGGGGAGCAGCCTCTGCGACAACCCCGAGGCACTTTGCCTGCGGACTCGCAGCGGGAGCAGCGGCGCCGACCTCCTGCAGCTCCTCCTCGGGGTGCCCTGGGGGGCGGCAGGCGTGGGGCAGCCCCCCGGCGTGGGGCAGCCCCCCGGCGTGGCTGGGGTCTCACAGCCCGGAGCAGAGGGCTGCTCCCGAGGGGAAGTTGGGGGCCGGGGGGAAAACAAACCCGTGAAGCCCGTGAACTGCAGCAATATCCCTGTGCAGGAGAGCTTGCAGCAGGCCAGCGTCAGCAGGTGAGAGCGGGCGGCCCCGTCCGGTGCCATCTCCAGGAAATACACAAGCCAGCGTCCTCACTTACTGCTAAAGAAACGCAAGGAGCAAGATTTCTCTAGCTCGGTGTCAAGAGCAGCGAGGTAGGTCTCCAAAGTTACAGCTGCTGACACTGACGGTCTTAACCATTCACCAGGATTTCAGATAAAAATGCACCTAAGTGAGCAGTCATTAAGCCTGTCCGATGTGATACTTTTTAGGTTTATTTTCCTCTTCTGCGTCCCAACAGTTCACGAGCAGTTTTATGTTAGTGATAACCCCAGACTTTCCCCGCAGAGAAGGTTCACTGCTAATTGTCCATTATCTTGGTGTGTCAGTGCAAAGGAGAGGGGAAGAAACTCTCATCCAACTGGTTTCACCTCCCTCTCTTGAGAGTGATGCCCTTGTCAGGGCATTAAAGACATGAAAACCTGCCACTTATCAGAATTGTATTTGAATCGAACTACTGTCCTTGAAAACAGTAGACACCAGATACTATCAGAAAAAGTCACATTGGCAGCTCCAGTTCTCTGTGACTTAGGCAACCTTTCATAAATCTTATAAATAAATCTGCGATTGCAGATCAGTATGAGGATCAGTAATATAGCTGTGGCTTAAAATGAGAGAAAAAAAGTATGTTTTCTTTCATTTTATGACTTAAAAACTGTGTATTTTACAAGCAATAATTACAAGAATGAAGAAAAGTTGGCCAGGCAGATATTTAGCTGCTGCATTAAGTTTCTAGATAATATAAATATATTACTTCATATATTAATTCATTCAAATGAATTTGGTATAGCAGTAGGTGCTGGTTCTTCAAAAAGTGACGGCAGTAGAAAGAAGATACATCCGATATCTCTTACGAAACAGTTTGGAAGATTTCAACAGCTTAAATAAGTCTGAGGAGACATCTAAATCTACACTCATTGCTGAACCAAATCGTAAAATTTTTTAATTACTGCACACCACCAATTCTTAACGAAACATAATTCAAGCCTATTAAAATGCTGAATTTGCTTGCTAGAATGAAACAATATTTCAAGTATTTCTATTAATCTATTCAGAAGCAAAATAGAGAACCTAAAATATACCCACAACTGCAGCACTGAATCTGTTATTTCTTTTTGAACAGTCTGAATGACTCTCCTTGCTTTTCATAACTTGAAATCACAATGAGGATGGGAAAAAAAAAGGAAAAGAAGTTACGCTTTGCTTTTAACAAGTAAACAAGTGTACAAATTAATTCAGAGAGCTGTAATTTTGAAAATTTTCTATGTTTAATGTGCACTGCAGTTAAACTACTTTTTCTGTACAAATTAATTTACTGCATCAGTGATCGATGTTTATGTTTAGGCAATTTTATTTCTCAGTATGGTAAAATTAGACCTAATAGTTGCAACCTGTTATGTCCAATCTGTCACTGAAATTCAAATTGCCTTTTTCCTATTATTCAAGGAGCAATTTGGAGAAATTAAAGGCATCTAAAACCAGAAGACAAACAATTCTCTGTAAGGACTCAATAGCCTGTGTCATCAACCTGCTCGAGGAACCAGTGATCTTTCCTGGGCAGAATCATTGCTGTCTTTTTCTTACATTCAGACAGTCCCAATTCTGCAGAGCCTGTTTGAAAACAGGCGAGCATTTCACTCCTTGAAAAGAATGCAAAATCAGTATACGCTTTGAATGAGTGGAAATATCATTTACTGGTAATAAAGTCTCCCTTCTCCATATTCTCTAACTGTTGATGTTCATAAGTTTTCTGTTAGCCATCCACGTACATACCTACAAAAACAGATATATTTCTTCATCTAGCAGAAGTTTGTTATTGTCGTAATGCTCTTATCAGTGAAGCATTCAACTGTCACTGGCAATTATTACCACTTCTAGTACAGAATATACGGGTCAAATTTTGTTTACTGCACTCTGCCGTATTTTCCTTGCTCCAGTGGCATAGCTGTCCTACACCGAGCTGGTTACTCATTCCAGTCCCTGAGACAGCTTCTGGCACCACCCTCTAGGTACTTTCCGGGATTTCCTGGTACTCATCCTGCTTTCCAGTGTATTTTACCAATTTTGATCATTTTTCAGTTTCTGTATGGGATATTGTCCTTTTTCTGTGGTAATTTTTAAAAAAAATTTTAATTTTTGTATTAATTTTAAAAATTATTTTAATTTTTTACACTTAAAAATCTAAAAATAATCATCCACACAATTACCAATAATTATCCTTTTCCCTTCTCCCTCCCTCACTAAAAGATAATTACCCTCTTCCTTTTTTTACCCCCTCACTTCTTCTGCCTTTGTTTTTCTGTGTGCGTTTGCGTATGGAAAGAGAGATTCTTTTTTCCTCACACATCCAGAAAGAGCCCTTTAGGCTCGGAATATCAGGCTGCATACAAGGTTTTGGTCTGGCTGGAGATGGATGAAACAGGAACAGCGAGCTGAGAGATGATGCGGGTTTGGGGGAGAGTTTCCATTTTTCCCAGTCACTTTGTTTTACATTCCATCTATTATCACTTTTAAAATTCCAAGTAGGTTCATTTCTTTGCAAGACGGTTCACATCATCAAGCTGATTAACAATTTGCCACTAGGCTGTGCTGATTAATGTGGATTAGTCAAGTGATTAATAATTTTACTGTTGTGCAGGACGAAGCTGCCCTGAATGTCTTGGGTCTTGACAATGTTTTACAATGGGAACTTCCTTAGACAGATGATCTGTAACTTCCTCATTTCCCAATGCTCAGCAAAGCGCCACGGCCTTGCTCCTGAGTTCACTCCTCGGGTTTAGTGCCCATAAACTATTTTATTGTGACAGTATTTGACCCTTGCTTCTTGCACACTGCTTGGCTGCTACGTCCTCGTCCCCCAGTTTGTTGGTTTCCTTGCCCCGTTTGGTGTTATCCTCAGACCTATCTTCATCTGAGGTGCAGGACGCCTTTTTGCTGATTCTTACTGTTTTGCTGATTCTTGCAGTTTCTAGAGCAGAGACCTGAACTTTTGTTAATGCCTTGGCAGGCTGCCCCACACAAAAGCCAGCGTTTTTGGTCCCAGGCCTGAACGTAAGGGTTAAACCAGCAGACTGGGGACGGGGAGCGGACAGTTTATTCCTCCCATTCGGCGGCAGGAGCTCAGCCCATTGTATTCCACGGATACAATCACACACTTCCTCACCGAGCGGCCCCGGAACCGAATCCCTCTTTATCACTTATTGTACAAGATTTCCTGACGGGGCTCATGTTTTGACTTCTGTTTTGCTGATCCTGGACTTTGCAGCATTGTCAGTCTCCAGAGGAGCCTATAAAAGCCCAATCTATTGCTACGATTGAATAGCGGGCTCTGTGCTGGGTAATGCAGCGGCCGTCAGGCTGTACTTTCTTGCTAATTACAGTGGAAGTTCTCTCTTAAAGAAAACATGGCATTGCAAGCGACATGGAGTCAGCTTTCTTTCTAATTGGAGCTTTCTTTCTAATTCTCTCCGTACTAAGTTTCACCATAAACACACTCCTCTATATTTGGATATTGGATTTAACCCTCTTAGACAAAATAAGACTCAACACAATTACATATTTATTTGATCTTTTCTAAAGCGCCAGTTGCAAGCCAAGTACCATAAAGAGCCAAATGCGAAACAGTAAAAGCAGAAAGCAAAATCTAACAGCATGTTACAACACGCTACGCACACGGAATTCAAAAGGGACCTGCCAGCCCCCAAAGACTCAATTCCCGACTAGTTAGCGGAAAAACAAAAGGGTAGCAGATGCAAAAACAAAGGTAGGGAGCCCATAAACCAGTGGTGGATAGGCCAGGAGAAACAAGCAGGCCTTGCAGCTTGGCCCCGAGGCAGCGGCTCTGCGGCCGGGGGACGCGGCGCGCGCCGCTCGTGCCCCACGGATCGGGGATGAAAAGCCGAGCAGCGCCATGCGCCGGGCTCTGCTTTTTAATACAGCCGCTTCCCATCCCAAAGAGCCTCCGGATCGATTGCAAAGGAAACAATTAGGAGCACATTACAGCAGTCTAGCCTGGACGACTGCAGGACGCTCCATGGCCAAGACAAATAAGCAAAGTATTCAAAAATGCTGGAAATTCATCACTGGCGGGGGGGAGTGTTGAACTAGGTCCCTTCTTGCATTGGTCAATCACACTCCTGATCTGCATCCTGTACTGGCCTGAAAATGGGTCTCTCCACATCCCAGAAAACATCCTGCCTCTCTTTATTTCATGACCACCAAGTAGGCCAAGTCTCCCAACGCAGATCATCTAAGCGCTTTCCTCTATTTTCCTTGGTATTGTATGTGCTGTGCTATAACCAGCTTCACTCCTCTAGAGCTCCTGCTTGCAAAATAACATTACATGTCTGCAAACACACTGCAGACCTTCCACAAGCCAGCACGGTGCATAGCAGACCAAATGAAAAACAAAACAAAAATCCCATATTGCAATGTCTCCAGCCAGTTAATGAAATTGCAACCTGTAGCTCCCCTGATCTTTCCCTAATGCCCCACATAAAGACAAGGCAGAAAATGAGATCTAAAGAAGCTCTTATAATGGCAGACTCCCATGTGGAGAAAAGCAAATACTCATCTTGGTAGGAGGGATTACTCATGTGTCAAGACGGCCCAGCCATTTAATTGCTCGAGGCTGGATGCCAGCTTGGGGGCTCTCTTTGCTCTGGGCTCCAGAGCCATGGGGCACAAGCCTTAACCTCCAGTGTGGCCACAAGGGCAGCAGGGGCTGGGATGAGCACTGGGAAGCACCCGGGTCACTGGGAGGAATCTGTCCCAGCTGCGTCTGCTGAGCTACATTCCCAGCATCGAGTGACTTTCAATCCAGAAAAATCATGCTGTGGACTGGCCCTGCCTTGCAGGACATCTTTTGGACCACTCTGCACCAGCTCCAAAGCAAAAGTCAAGCTTCTCTTGACTTTTACCGTGGCACACAAATGCAGTCTGAAGGCTTTTTATGTTGTGAGTATAAACTCACGGGTATAAACCCAGTCACGACAGTCTGAAATGCAAACACGACAATTTTTTTTTTTTTTAATTTCCTCTGATCCTAACATGCCTGCAAAGTGGCCTGATAACCTCCAGGTCTGATCCTGATCTTCCTGGCAAAAAGGAATACGAACAACATCAAAGCAAACAACTGCTGACTCTGTATCGATGTGCGCGCAGCCTACGCTAACCAGGCAGCCTGTAACAGGAAACATTTCCAGGAATTTTACATGTGTTTTTATTACAGCAGGATCTGTTTTCTCGGTTTTATTCGGTCATGAGGTTGGATTTTCGAGTGCAGTGGTACAACACCAGGCCTGCTATTCTGCGAGTGGGAAGGCCGAGGAAAGGTTGTTCTCTCCTTGAATTTGCTGCATAAATGCTGGACTTTTATCCTTGGCTCTAATGTTGGCCACATTAGTTCAGAATCACCATCCCCATATTGGATCGCTTCATTTATACAGATCTCTGTCTTTGCTTGACACAAGCTTACCGCCTCTGAACAGTTTTAATCTTCTCACTTTCTTCACAAGTAAAAATGCTTTCCATGAAACCATTTGTTCACCTCAAATTAATTGATCTGAGGTAAAAAGCAGCCGTGACCCTGCGGCAGCTCCCTCTCCCATTCGGTGAAGAATTTAGCACTAGCTGGCTAATCTCAGAGCTCTCCGCCAGATTCCTCCCTGTCCCCACATCGTTAATTTGCTTGCCCAAAAGCTCATACTGGGGGTGTGCTGGGGATACTGTGGTCGGGAGGCACCGAACACACCGAGGGCACTTTCAGCGAGCCACATACGTCAATGAAACCCTAGCAGACCAACGCAACAGATACAAGGGAGGACTAGCAGAAAAAAGAGTTGGCCAACCTTTTGAACACGAGGCTGTTTCATTTGTCTTACAGTGTTACCAAAGCACTGTAATATACTCAAATCCACAGACTCGGAATAAAATCCTGGCCCCACTGAAGCCGGTGGAATTTTGCTATTAACTTTAATGGGACTGGTATTTTAGCTTTCAGTCTGGATCTGGTTAGATGTAGATTTTAAGAAAATCAAACTTATTGCCTGAGAGTGCAATGGTAATACTCAAAACAAATGAGTTATATTACTTGAGTTCATGAGGAAAATGCAGAACTAAAATTATGATAACTTTTCAAGGTTTATTAACTCAAGTCCCATAGCCTCAAGGGGATATCTCCATCTGCCCTATTTAAATGCTACCATGACAGTTCCTGTTCCTTAGTAAGTTATGTTAGAAAAAGGCTTTGTATCCTAGGAATGCCTTTAGCTTACCACAGATCAGTATTTTCATCCAAAGCACACTGTGATTTTAGTTAGTACCAATAACTGTCTTTATGGAACATTTTTGAAGCAAATGTGAATGTTTAACCACTAACTTCCACATACAAAATGCGTTTTCATAGAATCATAGAATGCTTAAGGTTGGAAGGGACCTCAGAGGTCATCTAGTCCAACCCCCCTTTTGAAGTGGCTACTTGGAAAGTGAGGGTATATATGAAAAATAATGTACACACCTATATGAAAACAAATAAAGGGATATCCAAAAAGAAAGATTTACCTTCTGCCACAGATCTCCTCAAAGACCCTGGAATGCCACTTACTTCTTGAACTACTCTAACAGCTCAAAAGCAAACAAGCGCGCGTTTCCCAGATCGCTCTCCCCGAGAAGCCTGCAGGATGGACAGGGCCGGGCCGTGCGGACGGCGCCCCAAAGCGAGGCCCGGCGCGGAGCTCCCGCTCCTTCCCGCCCGGCTGGAGGCATCTTACCGGCTCCAACCGCAGCACCGCCGCCCTGGGACAGCCCCTCTCTCTGCAGGGTCATAGAGGAAACACAGATGTTAAAACAAACGACACCAAAGGCCTCACGGCACCCATGCCACGGCTCAGCTGAGGCCGGCTCAGCGGTGGCTCACGAGATGGCTGCGAGGCCGCGGCGTGCTCAGGCGTGGGCAGAGCAGCTGGGCACAGTGCAAGGCTTGGTCCCGAGCCCAAGGAGGGTTTGCAGATGGTGCAGACAGAGCTGCTGGCTCATGTGGCGCGGCTCTGCACGGCCACGCGGACCTGCCTCCAACGCTGATGGACATGCCTTGTTCTGCTAATCCCACATCTCCCTATCAAGATTTGCCACGAGAATTTATGGAGTCACGAAAGGGAGGTGGATGGACTGCAAAAAGAGTAGAATGGTTCTTGCCTGCTCTCCCAGTGCTTAGCGGAGTGTTGCTTTATGGCTAACACCAGCAAACTTTCACATGTATCTCTACGCTTTCTCCCGTCTTTTTGCCACTGCTCTATGAGATAACTAAAAACCCTCTCAGCATTAAGAGGAAAGCACTGGTTAAGTTTTCAGCAGTAAATATTGAAAATTTCCTGTGCTCCGAAGCATTTTTGGCAAGAATTCACTTGCCCTTGTCTACTGAAGAAAGCGCTGACCTATTATTTGAGTCATTTTATCACCGTTTGTCTTGGAAAGAGACTTTTAATTGTTCAGAATTTGCCCTTTAATGGATTATTAACAATGCAGTCGCAACTTCCTGAAATTAATACGCTAATATTGGTTGTTTGGCCCTCCCAATCAATTTCTACCTAGGAAGCAATTTGTCTGAAACTCTGCTGACAACAGCGCTGTTTTCTCCATCAAATTATGTACTTGCATAGTTAAGTGCCCCATTTAAAAAGACAACGCCCCCAAAATTTCACTGGCTTTCACTCAAATCATCACACCGACTTGCTATGCTATACAGAGGGTGTTTTTTTTTCTTTTCTTGGAGGGCAGGAGATGTGTATTTTTAGGGTTTTGCAAAGCTTTTGCCCAATTGTTGGATTTGTTAATCTTTCCTAAAATTTAAGATGCAAGATTATTCCTGTGAAAGATGTGTCTCTGACAGACATTCTCCTCTTCAGAAGGTTTTGATCTTGCTTTTTGGAGGGAGGTGGCCTAATTCTTGATTTTACCTTACATGAGCCTTATATCAGTGTAAATTCCTTGACTTCACTGTGTTACTTTGGTTAGACATCAGTATAACCCCAAAGCGAGCAGATCAGGCACACAAAGACTGCCTTCATTTAAGAGCAGTCTGAAAAGCTACCAGGTTTTAAAGGCGTGTGGTTCTTGTAAAAAAGGCTGGTGAGCCCTTTGGAATGTAGCTTAGTTTTATCAATCTATTTCTGTTATTAGCCATTGCAATAATAGTAATTATTAGTATTAGTGGCAATGGCATCTAGACAGGGACATTGTATAGGTTCGGCTTTTCTTTCCTTATTTCCATTTGCAACTGCCAAACTGCCCGCTCTGCTCCTTATGTAAAATTGCAGATGTCTTTCTTATTAATCAAGATTCTAATACATTCCAGATGAATAAACAACTTCGGCACTGCCGCACGTACCTCAGTTCTTAAACCCAGGATTTATTAGAGCGGCTTGTTCCAAGATCTCTTAACTTAAAAAAGATGGTTTATTGTTCCTTGCTTCTACAGCAGGGGCCTAATAAATGCATTGAAACTATGTCTTTGTCCCCTTGCACTACAGTATTCAAAGAAGTTTTAAACCCGACAGCGAAACGTTATCCAGCTCCTTTGAAACTTTAAGTCGTTGCTCAAACTCCACCATCCAAATGCAGAAAACTTCACTGGGGATCAAGACCAAGGCAATACTTTAATGAAGACCTTACAATGGTGGATATTCCAGAATCTCTTATCAAATGTTATAGCATATTTAATATAATAATAATAATAATAAACAGTTGGAGGAAACCATCTAGCTGTGTAATATCAATTCACTCACATCATAATCTATATGTCCCCAATATCTCACTGCACATTTAGCCTGTAAACTTCCAACTAATCAAAATTGGTTTACATATTTTTAATTTAAAAGTAATTTTTTCGACAGCCTAAACTGTGTACTTTAATTTACACCCCCTACAGCAGAGCAAAACAGGTCCTTTCTTTGTTATCAGCAGAAAAAATGACAAGAGAATAATGGTATGGGTGTATATGCATATATTAACTCTTTGATTGCTAATTTTTAATTATTATTTTGCAATTTTAGCACCCTCCTTAGAAATTCCATATTACTAATGTGCTTGCTAATACTGGACTCCTAAGGGGGGTTCTATTAATAGGGCGTATGTATATTGAAAACTAGCACAAAAATAAAGGTTAGAATATTAGCATACCTTACTCATTTTTAATTAAAGAATTAAAAAGCCCAGTCTTTGGGGGGTTGGAGAAAATAGTGTAGCCAAATGAGACCAATTAACTTCATTAGCTTCTGCAAATACCTAGTTTTCCAGCACGTTTATATTTTTTTCTTCTGCTTCATAACTACAGATGTCTACACATCAGTATTTTGGTTATAATTTAGACTCCTAGTTCGTAGAATTAAACACTTATTGCATAGGGTTTGCTGAATTTATTCAAAAAGCAATAAATTACGTGTCATTATTCTTCACTCTACTTTTTCCTCCAAATGAAACGACATACCGGTTTCAATTGCAAAATAAAAACAATAAAACCAAAACCCAAATATAGTTTGAAAGCACAAAATAAGAAAAAAATCCTACTCCAGTGAGATCCGTCAAAAGAACTATTTTTTTAAATTACGGATGCAAAAGCTTAGAAAAAAAGGATATGAAAACAGTGCTACTAAAAGGCCCTATTGCTACTACTGAATTGCAGAAACATTTTCTTGACCCATTTATTCTAGGTTAGCAATATGGCAAGTTTTATCTCACACAGCATCAGTTTTGCTCATTTTCTTTTCAACTATTTGCCTTAATTTACAGCACAGACCAGCAAAGCTCCTGCACCTTCCACTTAAGAGTTTAGTGATGGTTAGTCATGATAATATCAAGAATAAACTGATTATTACAGTCATTTAGCACAGACAAGAAAATACATTTACAACTTTGATATCAGCTAAAAATGCTCGTTTACTTCAGCCTCCTCCTCATACCTATTTTATTTATGATTATAGAGCAGCTTCTGGTGTGCACAGCTTTAAAAGAGTGGACAATGGGACCTTCCCTAATGAGGCACATTATGAAAATAGTCTTATAAAACCAGAGATTTTTATGGGTTGCAGCACTGGAATGATCAGAAGCATTTTACACATCCAGAGAGAAGGAGGCACACAAAACTCTCCTGGTTTTGCTTCTCCTATGGCGGAGCCAACGACCCCAGTGCAGAAAGGCACCTCACTACACGCACAGCACAAAAGGAGGAGGAAATGCTAAAGAGACATTTTAAATTCAAGCCACAAAGTCGTGACACAACCCACGATCTGTGCCATTGAGCTGTCTCATTTTGGCTACACAGCCCGTGTGTATATAGTTACAAAACTGTGAGCCTCCAGGTGAGATGCAGCCAGGGAAATGACAATGTGCAGAGCAGAGCCACTGGTTTTTTATGCTATAGGATGCAGGAAAGACCAGTCACTGCTACCCACTGCCTTCTGTTTTTAAAATGGTTTGAGAAAAGGTAATATATTTTAGCCCTTTCAATTACATACAAAGCTTAAAGGAGCGCCTTTGGAATATCTTCAAGGATGGAGATGCCACAACCTCACTGGGAAAGGGGAAAGGGGAAAGGAAAAGGAAAAGGAAAGGGAAAAGGGGAAAGGGAAAAGGGAAAAACACACATACACAAAAAAACGAGCAATTTGTTTCTCCACATGCCAGTACCACAGTGAGTGAAAGACAGGAGGTTTGCTCAGCCACAGACCTGTTGTCCTTCTCTGGACAACACGGACTATTAGGCTCTCCCTCTTAACTGGAACACTAATACATTAAATGTGCCTGTGAGGCACTTCCACAAAAGGCTCTCAAAACCATGTCGGGACTGGAAGGGTAATGTTGAATGGGGCTAACTCTAGCCGTAGAGGAGTTAGGTGCCCAAACTGGGCGAGCTGCCCGGGCCCTGGTGCACTCAGCCCTGAGAGAGATGCCTCGCTCCATGGAGCCCCACTTCTCGGCTTTTCAGGAAGGGCCAAGTTGCTTTCTGGAAGTGTTTGCCTCCAAAGTCAGGAGGACTCAGTGCCCCCTGAAATTACACCTTCCCAGTTCTATTTGCCATCTTTCACTCTTTCCGGAACACCTACTTCCTCAGTGATGCCTGCCCAAACAGGCCCTGTCTCTCCAGCTGAAGCACAGAGAGCAGCAGAGCTGCCAAGCAGCTCAAGCAGAGCTGCTGTGACCCTACCCCAGCACCCAGAGCCGGCTCTGCGACTGAGGGAGGAGGGATTCATTTCGCTCAGACATGAAATTTGCAGCTCTCTTTAAAATTACTTGAGCAGGTCACTCTACATATTTGCTCAGAATACACACAAGATAGAACATACCTATTTCTAGGGCCTGTATATGTTCTTATAAAGCAAATATAAAGCAATAGCAGATGAGGTTACTATGGCTCTGTTTATTTCACCGTCATGAAGCTCACCAGATTTCTTTTCCATGCACAAGTGAAGAGATATATTTCCTTCTAGAGTAAGGCTGACATTCATATCGTAATCACTGCACTGTATTTACACATATCGTCCTCAAATCAAACTGGTAGATGCAATCTGAAGTTATGTCCTACCATGTGCTTCCTGCCAAATCTTGGTTTAAAGAGAAGATGGCAATATTCTTCATGTTTAGGAAGGATAAACAGGTGTTCCCAAATGCTACATTTTTTTAGCATAGCTCTGATTTATTGCCTAACCTTTGCAATGTGCAGAGCCTGGACTTCATAGGTGTCCACCTGGCTGTTTGGAGAAGGGCGGTTCTATTTCCAGACTGCAGAAGACACAAAGCAAAGCCCCTAGCAGGTCAGGCTAAACCAGAAGCCAACCTTCTCCATTGAGGATGCGGAAAAAGTTTGCATTTAACCAGCTCAGACATAACTTTGTGATTTTCTGCAGCAAAAGGGCTCCAGACTACCCAGGCAGCCACCAGGACAACTGAGCAGCCTCAGAATAAGCTGCAGGGAGAGGAGCTGCCTGGAGAAGCAATTTTAGCTCTAGAAAATACCTAGAAAAGGACTATTCAAACTTGCACATTGTGACTGAGAACATAAATTCTGTCATTGTCCTCCTCCTCCTTCCAAAAAAAAAAAAAAAAAAAGAAAAATTCTTTTAAGTAATGAACAACTACATCTTGTACACTCAGTCCACACAAGACCTACACAGATGCACAGCTCTGTTTTCATCCTCCTTTTTGGAACAACTATGCAAATGCATTGACTAGTACACTAGCCAGGCCACTTAGCTTAATCCTTAACTTTGAAGTTTTATGTTAAAATATTAAAATTCAAGATGAAAATACTGCAGGTTTTATATTTATATATATATGTGTATATATACAAACTATATACATAAATACATATATGAAAGTAATGCTGCTGGTAAGAAAACAGCATGAAATCTGTTTACGATCTTCTTTATCCAAGAATTGGATATAGAAGCATTTATTGCTTGTCCAATTTGCAACCAAAAATAAATACAGAAAAGAGATGAAGATGAGAGAAGTCTGTGGGTCATAAGTGAATGTCTAGAAGTTATTGGAAAGCAGATATAAGCACCTTGATAAATACTTCTTTCCCAATAGAGATTTCACAGGTGGGATTTAGCTGGATTCTTATTCAATGAACTTTAAACTACAGTCTTCCCACAGCAGCAATAAGGTGGTGGTACAGTAGTAATGTCAAATCAGACATCTCTCAAATGGATCTGCTCTACCTACTCTTCAATGCCTCTTCTTTCCTCACACACTCCTCTGCATTTCCTATTTTCTTCTCAAAGAGAGTTCACCCTTCTCTTTCCAAATTTGGCTTTAGAACGGAAAGAAATTAACAGAATTACAAGCTGAAATATTTAAAGGTAAAATATATAGCATAAACAGTCATTTGTCTCTAGAATAGTTAGGAAATAATATAATGCATATGCAAATCAAGGCACATTAATATCAAGGTGTATCGTTTAGCACAGCCATAGATGGAAACTTCTGGGGTCTGTTCACTGCTGCCACTCGTCTTTCCCTTCAGGCCCTCCTAAGTGGCGGAGAAAACATTATATGATATAATCCATGGGGGAGCCCAGAATACATATTTTTCTCCTCCTCTCACTCAATTTTAACAGTTATATGTGCTTTTCTATCCATTTTTCCTAGCTTTTCCTTTCTCTGATTAGAGACCTTCGTCTCGCAACTCTAATTCCCATCCTCCCCCTTTTTTTAAGTACCTCCCAAAGGTACATGATGGAGTAGTAGCACACATAAAAAGTGGCTGAAAGAACTGTATTAGCACAGTGAAAACCTCACATAAATGTTATGCAAATTTGTTATGAATCAAACCTGCAGTGCAAATTTACTACTTTGCTGAACGATTATAAAATAGCGATTTGTCTTGTATACATTTTTAATGTATTCCCAACCATTTGTATTAGATTGTCTGTTTCTGTTAGTCAGATCATTCAAATTTTTAAGTGCAAAGTAAATATAAAGTGTTACATTTTTAATAGTATGCAGTCATACCACATACTTTTCTTGCTTTCTACCTCCGCTGTGGTCCAGGAACACGTAATGGTTGTTTTTCCCTAGTTATCTAATCATTATACTAAATGTGAACCTGTTTGCTATTACTTTACATTTTACAATTATCATTGCAAGAGCTACTTTCAGTGCTCTAGGAACAATTGTGAATCTTAGCAGTTAATGGAGTACGGCTCCTTAAATTTAATGTTTTGTATGTGCACACAAAAAGGAAAAAGGGAAAAAGGTTTTAGTATTTTTGCTTGGTTGTATACAAAATTACATACATCTGCAGCACAAACATAAATGTATTAATTATGTAGCTACTACTTACATTCTAGTTTCTGCTTAGTTCCTGCATTTGGTGATTTTAAAATGGACAAAGTTAGTTCCATTTCTATTATTCTGCTTTTCTGGCCCTAAAACTATGCAGATTCTATTTGCATTGCTCCCCATGCATTTCCTTTATCAAATGAGACAATTATGCAGGAATTATGAGCTGCAATTCCTTGCAATTCATATTGATTTTGATAAACTTCAAACTGGCCAAACCTAAGAAATTAGCCCTGCTCTTTCTTCATTAAAAACAGGCTGAAGCTGCTTTTATCTCATTAGAAAAATTTTAGTTGCGGAAGCTTTTCTGAAATAAGCTTCTGAAAATATATATAACTACCAAACCCCACTGTTTCCTACCTTTTCAAACCCCAAACACTACAGATATATTTTCATATGGTGGTAAATGTTATCATCTATAGGGCTATTACAATGTATAGCCGATGATAACATTGTCACAGAACACATGCCTATTGTATAGCAGAATGGGAAGGAGAGAGAGAGAGAGAGAGGAAGATAGAATCGGTGCTCAATGACAGATTCGGGTCATTTTGGCCAAACAGGTACCATGCCAAGTAAGGGCAAAGGGATGAGCGTAAGATATGAATGGTAAAAGATAGTTAGCTTAGAAGAAAAGATTTGTCTGTAAAAAATCATTGGGATCCACAAAGTAAAAGAGGCTTATCCAAGAAAGAGATACTAAAAAAAACTGAAAGAATCTAAATTATGCAGGAATTAAAAGGGAAAATCAAGAGAGGAACCACAGAATCACAGAATGGTTATGGTTGGAAGGGACCTCTAGGGATCATCTAGTCCAACTCCCCTGCTCCAGCAGGGACACCCAGAGCACGGGGCACAGGGCGGCATCCAGGTGGGTTTTGAAGACCTCCAGAGAAGG
>JAVCKT010028246.1:0-41851 GCA_032273925.1 Rhynchotus rufescens | reverse complement strand
TTGAGCAGGAAGGTTGGACTAGATGATCTCTAGAGGTCCCTTCCAACCTTGAATATTCTGTGATTCTGTGTGATTCTTTGCAGACGTGATTGCAATGTCCTCTAATGCCTTTCAGACAGAGAAACTGAGGCACTGAGGAAGCACGGCTAGACCAACTGCCTTACACAAGAGCTGGGAGTATCGCTACAATGTCCAAGCCAGGGATTGCACTTTGGGGTAGTGGGACCAGGAATAACGCCCAGTTACCAAGGTCCCTGTACATGCAGTCCAGCAGAAGACAGGGCTCTACTACTACTCACATTATTCTTACCTCTAACTGTGGCAATAGGTCATGAAAACCTCTATATGAAGATATCTGAAAATAAATGATTGCATCTCATAAGATGCTCCCCACTGAACACGACATTGCTAATGGAGCCTTATGCAACATCCATAGCTGTGTTTGCTTTCTAGACACTTCTCTCTGCAGTCTATTCAGCATTGTTTTTTTCAGCTGTCCCCCAGCAACCTAGCCCATGCTGTGTGGAAGTCCATGGCTCTGATAAGACAATGGCAAAGAAAACAATGCAGAAAGACTGCACCG
Source organism: Rhynchotus rufescens (assembly GCA_032273925.1). Taxonomy (NCBI): domain Eukaryota; kingdom Metazoa; phylum Chordata; class Aves; order Tinamiformes; family Tinamidae; genus Rhynchotus; species Rhynchotus rufescens. Next base: position 41,268 of record JAVCKT010028246.1, on the reverse strand, counting down.
TGGCAAAGAAACCCCCATACCCAGAACACCTGGAAACTGCCCAGGAATCATACCTGCATCTGGACTCCTTCCCTGCATTCCCATTAATATTAAAGTGGGATGAGCAAACCTGTGGGCATCACGGGTCTACCTATGAGGAGATGTGTCAATACTGTGCCGTGGCCCTCTCCTCTTGCATGGCCAGTTCTCCTTGCCTGCAGCATTATTCTGGTATCATAATTCTGCCAGCCCTGAGGGTTTTCAAAACAATACTTGAAGTAATCCCTTTTGATCTGATGCTAATCCAAGATAATTGCTTTCAGACTTAATGGGAAAACTGCGTTTTCTTAGGGGGAATTGGTCAGTTTGAAAGGGCTTTGATTGAGCTGATGTTGTAGGTGCTTGTTTTAGCAGAGGGAGCTCTATTGTTCCTGCCAATGCAGGATGCCAGGAGTAATGATCAAGGCCACGATCCTGCAATCAAACCCGTCTGTGCACAGGTATCTCGCCACATGGGCAGAGTGGTCCGAAGAAAGGAGCCTTTCTAAACCACACAAAATCTGGGAGACTACTGGAAAAATGCTGGCTTTCAGCCTTGTCAAGAACTTTTCAGCTGCTCGTAAAAAATATTACAAATGTTGTTAATGTTACTGTGTTCTGTTTCAAAGCTGATCAACGACAAATTTTCATCCCCAAACCTCCACCTGGCTTTGGTTAAAACACAATTGGTTTCGATTTTGTCTGCTGCTTTTCAATTTGAAGGATTTTGGCTCCAGACAAAAGCACTTTTAAACTGGAGAATGTTAGGCGTTTTACCCCCAGAATAGTCACTGAGTGCAACAAATTATTTTGTCTAAGCATAGAATGGATGGGACATTTTGGACCACATGTATGCATTTGGACTATCTCTGTAACAATTTCCATCAAGTAAAAATACTGGTTTTGCCTTTGTTCCTTGGAAAAATGTGGGTGAGAGATAGCTCTAGACTGAATCACACCTCTGAAAAATCATGAGATGTGCTGGAAGGTGAGCACAGATCTATACCTGGTGGTGACCTACATTATGAGGGTCCTTGGTCCGGGGAAGACAACACGTGCATGCTTAAATTAAGCTAACTGCTACCAAAGGATGCTGAGGAGGCCAAACATAGAAATGGTTTAGGAGGACATTGAGTGAGGTGGTGGCTAGAGAAAAGGCCTCGGAAGGCAGATGCTCTTGTACCCATCTGCACTTGGCCATTGCCAGAGATAAGCTGGTAGGTTGGATGGGTCTTAGATCTGAGTTTAATGCTCCCATGCCCTTTCTTTTATAGCAGAAAGTAGCTACTTAAAGAGCTCGGGCCATATTTCTGAGCAGTTCACAAGGAAACTATGCAGCATCACATTTTATGATGTATTTAATCCATGATTTGCTTCTCCCCATGACACTTCTGAAGTCTCTGTGGGCGTCACATGTCTCTGATACCTTCCCCAGACTCTCATCGCTATTTATCCCACTGTTGTGCTTCAGGATGCTATTCTTTCCTAGGTAGTTCCACATTCAGGAAAAAAAAATCACCTCCTTTTCTCTCTATTTTCCCACTGAGGTTCCTATAGCTCCTCAGTCTGGGGGTCTCTTAGAAGCACATGTACCTTGCATGGCACAGGAATGGGATACCTTTGGGCTCCTTGGATCCTTGTACCACTCAGCAAAACTTGCCACACAATCGCCCAGCAAGCCAAATTTCAAGCTCTGCATGAGCTGTAAATTATAAATCTGAGCAGCACATGGAGGTGTAAAAAACACCAGCAAGAGCACACTTGTTGTTCTAACAGGAAAGCTGGTCTTGGATGGCAGCTCGTAGGTCACTGTGCTCTTAATTTGTTCCCCCTAACACCAAGAGACAAGTTGACAGTGTGCATTCTTTCTGACTAGTCTCTAAAACTACCAAACAATAGTTTTTCCATTGTTCATTAACCAAAGGCTTAAAACTTGTGGCTGTGGGTGTTGAAAAGCTAGTTACGTCTGAAGTGGAAGGAACAAGACATTAAAGCGATTTTGGGCAGCGTAAAGGTTACGTGTCAGGACTTTTGGGGGAGAAGCCCTGCAGCTTGTGAAATAATGCCTCTGCAAAGAAGCGTCAGTTTGTGATGGTTTATTTGGTCTTTGAGGTTCCTGGATAAGAATTTGGAAGCTGGTCATGGGGATTAGTGCTGGCATCCTACAAAGGGGAGCCTAAAAGCAACCTGAGGGAAAAAAAACAGGCAAGAAGAGAAGGTTCTTAGACTTTGTGCTCTAGAAATGGCACATGTGTCACTCATGGGACTAAGGTATGAACCTATGCTCAGTGGAGGGACTAAAGCACCTCTGGGGAAAGTCACTCAGCTATTTCATATCTGAGTAGGGATAAAGCTGCATTTTCCCCACAAAGTAGAAATTTTCCAAGGCATCCAAGAGTTGTTCCAATTAGGCCAAGAACTTAGATCAGACCAAATTAACTAATTCTGGGTAAGCCCACCAAGACATCATATTTCCCTTGGAGTTAAGGCAAAACTTTTAGGCTGCTTAACAGTTGCTGCTCTGAAAATAGCAAGCATGGAAAAGCAGGCTGAGCCTTTGTCTGTTAAATCCCAACTGTCCTCAGCTATTTTTGCTAATGAAGGGAACCCTACTGGAAAGATGCAGTTAAACTGTGCGAGGATTCAGGACAACCTGTTTCTACCACTCCTGGGTCTCCTCTGAAAAGCCCACCACGAACAGGGCACTGCAGTGCTTGATGAGAGCCTCCGCATCGACTCCCATGAGACCTAAAGCACTTGGCACCTCCTCAAGTTCCGTCTTCCTTTCCACCTGAGATGCTGCAGGTCAGTGCTCGACCGGGATGTCCGGGGCGACCAGCAAATGTCGGGAAACTATCCAGAGCATCCAGCTGCTTCTGCAAGCCAGCAAGATTTGGCACCCCAAAACTGAGATTCCTCACTCATTTTTGCCGTGCGTATCCCTGGGCAGAGGTTTAAGCACCTCTTCTGCAGCTGCCAGGCTTTGGTTTTAGATGCTTTGTCCGCTGGAGGGAGCATATGGCAAAGGATTAGCCAAGGCCCGAGCAACAGAAAAGCAGTGCAGGCCTTCTCTGCGAACGGGCACTTTTCTGGCATCAGGATTTAGTAAGGGATTGGGTACTGGTTTTGAAATATGTTTGCACTTAAACTGGGGCTGGGGAGGTTTAACTAGATTTTGCTCGAGCTGTCTGTTAGGTAAACGGAGAGAAGTGTGATTTATTTAAATTCTGGGCTCCGATTTCTTGCCTTTTAACAAATTCCTACAGGAGAGACAGGAAGGAAACTCCAAGCATCTCGTGGAGCTTTCTTTGAATTTAGTTTGTAACTTCATACCATTCCTTTGATTTATAAATAAACGAAGTATATGTATATATATAAAATAAATAAAACTAAACTCACTGAAATCCTGGGGGAATCTGTGGAAGTTACTGAGTCTTGTGCCAGAAAACCTGAATATTTTCCTTAGGCCATTTGAATGCTTTTGCTGAGCCACACATTAGCATGCCCTTTAATTTTATCTAGTGACAGGGCAAAAAAAGATTTGATCCTTACTTCCCCATTCTATTGGGTCCTGGAAACATCAGGGATGCAAGTGAAACGGACAAGTCAAAGGAAGACACAAGATTCATTACTGCAAATTCCCACATTTTTACTTTTTGCCTTTGTCTTGTTTTCATACACCCTGAGCACCCTTGTTGTCCTGGTGTCTAAGCTGAAAGTGGTCTTCGTGATCCTACTCCAAAGGAGGGAGGGCTGGATTCAACAGAGATATGGGAGAGCTGGAAAGTGCAGAGTGGTGCTGACAGCAACATGCACAAGGGCTTGTGTCTTTCCACTTCCCACAGGGAGCTAATGAGGTGCTTAATCTTTTGCAAAGCTTTCTGTTTTTCCAAATCTCATCCAGCAATTGCCCTTGCCTTTAGGTACTTGAATTGCTTTCATGATCTTCCTCTCAGCTGTTGTGCCTGAAATGTACTTTGTGGATGTGAATTGGATGTGAATTAGATGCTGAATTTAACCGCTCTCCTTGGCCTTAGCAAGGTCTTTCACACCTGGAGCATCTGTGCCTCACTACAGATTTGTCCCCTTGCATGCCTCTGCTGTTTCAGCCACCTAATATGGGCCAAACATCTTTGGACCACCACCAAACAGTGTAGAAATAGCTGTGTACACCTTAAAACAGGTTGCAATATACATCAGAAAGTCTGTTCCCCCTTGCAGAACAGGCAAAGCTGAGCTCTGTGCAACTACACATCCACGGCTACTAAACCAAGAGCTAATGTTTGACTAATGAGCTAATGACTCTGGGGCTAACTTGAACCCTTGGTTGTCTGCTGGTTGTTCTTGTAGTCTGACCGCACTACAGACTCCATGGTAAGTCACTGTGGCTGATGGCATCACGTTGCTCCACTCGAAAGAGACCACTCATCTGTCTTCTTTTAATATAAGTTGCATTCCCCCACTTAAGGGACTGGAAAGTCAGTCCTACTCCTTTTCTGTAGAGGAAATGTCCTAAACTCACAAGGGGCCTTTGGGTGGGTTGCCAAAAGCTGGTTTCCCAAGGCTTGTTTTTGCTTCTATACAGGTAGCGTTTCTCATGTTTCCCGCGGGACGTCTTTACACATCTTCATTTTTGTTTTCTGTTTTGATCCAGAAGGGCAATAATGGTGCTTTAAAATGTTTTGATTGAACCTTTCTTTATTCTCAAAGTGGATTTTATGTCTGTTTTGACTGTAGATTTGCAAAGGGAAAAAGAAAAGAAAAAAACAACCTGCTCTAACTCCCTCACAATAACAGTACATATTGCACTACTTGCCATTATTAGTACAGTAAACTTAACAATATTGATTCAGAGGATTTGTGGTTTACCAGCATAGTTTAGTTGTTAGCCCTCACACCATTGCCTGACTCATGAATACACATTAAGTCCCAAATAGTTCGTTTACACTTTAAACAGTTGGGTTTGTGTGTGTGTATGTGTGATTTATTTTTTTATTTATTTATATTAATTCAGGTCACATTTCCCCTGAGACACTGCTACTACCATGGGGCCTGATCCAAACTCCATTGATGGCTAGTGGGAGCCTTTCCAAAGAATTCAATAGAGTCTGGACCATGGCCACTAGGGCACCATTTTCTGAGGTGCTGTGTAAACACAGCTCCCAGGGCCTTTAATTTGTCTTTGTGAGCACACTCGCCTTTGAAAATCCCAGCCTTATATGCTCTCCTTTATCTGTGCATGTGGTTTGAGGGTAACCGGCTGCCTGCTTCTTGACAGGTTGTCTATTAAATATAGATGATGCCTTCACATGCAATTGTCTGTTAGATTTTTTGAAGGAACAAAAGGCTCCTATTCGCAAGCTCTGGCATGTCATGCGGGGATGATTAAAAAGGTTAAGGCTTAAAGATATTTCCCATTTACTTCAATGACTGGAGGACCATCCCTCAAATAGCCCTAATTAAAAATTAGCCCTGATATAATGCAGTTGTTATAGTACAATCTGTGTGTGTGTGTATGTATATGTATATATATATTATATATATATATATATAAAATACATGGAATGCTGCTACAATAAGTTTCATTCATTCTCTGGTCATATTTCTCTCCTTAAAGCTTATCACAGATGGAGAAAACAGAAAATATATAATAACTATTATATAATGTGCTCCATTCAAGGACGAACCTAAACCTTAGTACCTATGACTATGTGTAAACTACAAGTTTAGGACTCAACCACAGCCTGATTTGGGTATTCCTTAAGGGGCGATCACCTAGGTGTTGGGACAAATTTTGTATTCCCTCTTCCCTAGTTACTCCACTTGGAGATTTGAGAGTGGCAGTTTCGTGGGATAGGTAGGAGTGCCAAGGGAAACTGGAATTTGGTAGCAGAGAGATGACTTCATCATTAAGGATCCTCAACTAGAGCCTTGGCCCTTTTGGTGTCCTTAGCAGATGCTCTATCTGCAGTCAACTAATCACTGTCCTGTCAATCAACTGAAGCCTGGCGTGAGGAAGGCAAAGAAAAGGCCATCACTTTGAGTACCCTGCTCATATCTGATGCAGTTTTATTCTGGAGGGCTTGCAAAGCTAGCAGATATGGTCATGCGGTGGCTGCTGGGAGAGGTATCCAGAAAGCAAATTTTCCCAGAGTGGTTGATGTGTGAAGTACTGTCCTGTTCCTGTCCAAGCAAGGCTGTGTTGTGCTGGACAGAGCTGTATATAGAACGATATGTTCTGAAGAGCAAATGACTACAAGTCATAGGGACTGGCCTAACCAGACTTTAAGATTTCCTGGTAAGAATCCACACTCCAGGCCATATTTCTTTCCCATGTGTATTGGAGGGTATTGCATCCTGATACTAGGTAGATTTGCTTGCTGGATGTGGTGTATATTTCCAGGTGAGCACAGGCTCTGCTTTTCATTGCACAGAATTCCCTGCAACGGCCTATATGACATAGGGCTTGAGTGCTGCTTAGCAGGATCCTGAGCATTGCCACTTAAAGTACGACTTTTGAAAAAGATGCAATGTGCAGAGGAGGTCTGATTGATACCTTTGCGGAACATCTGATAAGGAGAGGTGCTGTTCCTCAACTTTTATTTTTCTGCACAATACACAATCATACCTTTATTTGAAGAAAAAACTGCTCATGTATCTGGTTTTGGACTAGAAGTAACTATTTTACTTCAAATTTTGGGTGCCATTTGCATTGTGTATCTGTGTGTTCATTGAAGAAATTTAGTAGAGATGATAGAACTGGAGGGTGGCTGTACCCTGCAAATCCAAGGAGGGATCTTAAAGCTGGGCATGTCTGGAATTAGCCACCACAAAGAGGTAAGCTACTTCTTGTGAGTAATCTACAAATAGTTCACATAATCTACTTGGTGATGAGGTTTTTAGTAAAAACTAAATATGGGATTTTCACTGCTAATGGCTCACTGGGCTTTGCCATGCTCAGATGTTCACAGTTCTTTATTCCTCATTCTTGGAGCCAACTTAGCCTTCTCACAGGCTGCTCATACCAAATTATTTGTCTACGGAGCAGAAGTGTTGAAGGTAGTTACCCTCACCAGAAATTCCTTACTAGTGCTCTTTATCCAACCTCCGTCCATCCATTTGGATTCCAGGTGAGCACAAGCCATTTTATTAAATTAAGCTGAAATCACAGGTTTCTGTTTCTGAACTGTCTCCTATTTCAGCACTCCCTCAGGTTCTTCTATTTGGAAAGCAGATCATGCTTGACCAAGTCTATGTTCTTTGCCAGGTCTGCCCCCTCCATAGAAGAATCATCAGACTTACTGGATGCAGATTCCTTGCCTGCTCTATTAGGACTTCAAGGAGAAGAGGGGTCTTCACTGCACCAAAGAGATGACCCTTTCCTGGTCCAGTGAGTAAGATGCCTATAAGTTAGGAATGGAAATTAACTTGGGGATTTTCTTATTTCTTATTTTTCATTGAGGAGTTTTTTATAAAACTTACAATAAAAATAAATATATCTTTTTTTCCTCATTTTTATTGGGGAGTTTCTTATTTCAGCTTCCTTGTCTCAGTGGAAAATGCCTAAAATCTCCTCTGAGAGCTCTTGCCCTGTTCACCCTTCCTTTTCTCCCTCTTGGGATCTGCAGGATGTTCCAATTGTGAGATGCTCTTTGATTGACGACAGGCTTTGACCCAACTAGCTGTCAGGAGTGTGAAATTCTTTCCCCATTGACAATTTCTGCTACAAATTTCCTCTGTACTTGCTGCAGACTTAACTGTTTAATACCGGCTTTTGATTGAGAGATTTTTGCAGCACGGCCAGTACCTTTCAACACTGATTACTTTTGCCAAAAACTCCCCATTGCTAGGGTGACATATTTTGTTTTCCATGGGATATTTCTCTTGCACAAAACAAAAACTTTTAAAAAAATTAATGGTTCAGACCCTCAGCTGGCATAAAATCAAGCCTGTCTCTATTGGCTTCAATATTGAGCTGAGGGTCTGCAAGGCCCTGAAACATAGAATATGCTAAAACTGTTAATCAGAGTGGTTCTTTCTGGAAATACATGTGTTTTTCTTAATGTTTTAGCATCTGTCTTCACTTCTGTGAATGTGTAGTATGTTCTGTTGTATCATATGGAAAACACAGATAGTCTAAAAGTATCTTTGAAAACCTAGTCTACAACTTTCTTCAACTCTGGTTATAACTGAAAGTCTTGCAGAGGTCTTCTGACCTATAGAAAAGCCCTAAAGCAGTTCAACTCAGTTAAGATTAGATTAGGAACATCTTAACAAACTCTTAACAATGTGGGGCCAGGACATCTACAGACTATAATCTAGGGAGCAGGCATGCCGTGACCTTTTCCATATAATTGTGGGAAGGAAAGATCAACCATGGGACACTACCTACTAAGTGAGAAGTCCACTCTGGGGTAAAGGCTTGCCTGTATCTGTGGATTTTGCTTGCACTTGGTGGTAACAGCAAAATTTACTTTGTTTTAAAACACAGCAACCTAATACCACCACTTGTACGAAGATCACAAGATGTAAACATGGTAGTGTTAATGCATGGGTAACGTTAACTGCTCGACATAACCCCCCACTCCATTCACTGCTGGCATGGATGGGAGTTTTCCCACTGATTTGTCTGACACATCTTGGCACATCTTGACTTGATGAGGTGGTCAGGCTCAAAATGACTTGCTGTGAATGCAAACCATTAATGCACAAAGCAAGCCTGCATGTGAAAAGAAACAAGAGTGTCTGTGTAACAGGTATGGTACCTATCAAAAAAATCCAATCTTAGTGTTCCTGAATTCACTTAATACCTCCACTGATTATGTTAACTTGAAAAGTATTTTTCCAGGCTTCACAGTCCCCAAGGGAAAAAGGCTATAGAGAGAAATCTGTGAGCAGAGACATGGACAGTTGTTAAATGCAAGGCTGAGTGCACCAGTAGCTACAGACAGTCCAAAATGCTTGGGAGATCCTAGTACAAAATCATTCCTGATCAGTGCAGGACACTTCTGAAATGCCAAATCCAGTTTTCAGGAGGGAGAATTCAAATGGACCTGAACCCTAGGAAAACATTCTCAATTGACTTTAATCTGCTTTTGCCACCAGTAATAACCAGCAACAACCTGGGCAATTTAACTACTCTGGAGATAGATTAAAGTAATGATGGACATTGGTGTACTAAGAAGGGAGAAGAAGTGTCTAGCTTAAAAGTAGCAATGAAAATCGTACGCTGGCAAAAGGAAGGCCGCAGCAATACCATAGTGTTAAGAATGGTTATGGAGGGTTAGACAGGTCAAAGAAACCAGTCCGAGAGAAATTTCTTCTAGGAAAAGGATAGAGCATGTTTATTTTGCCTCTGACCCTATTTAATGGTAGGAAAAAGAAAAGTCTTTTTTCTTTCCCCAGCAAAATAATTTTTAAATCATTGATCAAAATTGTTATAAAATAAGATTTACATGGATAGTTTGAAGCACAGTGCAAAACCACATTTTTTTCAAATTCTTTTGGCTCTAGATCTAATATTTTCCTGAAATATTAATTTTGATGAACTTTAATTCAGGTCATTTTTCTCGTTAGATTGACGTATGAAAGAGATTTAGTTCAAGATACATGAAGAGACAGAACATACGCAGCTTTTGAAGTGAGTTTTGCCTTTTAGCTGCAGTAGAGAATATACCTGAACATGACTGCTCAGCACGTGATCTCTCTTGCAAGCTACCTATCAGCTGCTGAATAGGACTGTATTTTTTTAAGACAATTTAAAAATGTGCTACAAGATATAAGCAGATAGAAAGCCTGCATTTCCATCAATGGACAACTCCAGTGTCTTATATGTGTTTCCTATTGTGAAAGAGAAAAGACTGAAAATAGGTCATGGATGTTCTCCTATTTTGATATCAGAGAGGTTGATCTTGTCAATGGAATAAGGACAACTTAACATTTTTAAGGTTTGTGTTAGGAAAATTATCTTCCATTTGACTTGTCTGCTCTGTGATCAAAGCAATTGGATAGGGTGTGGAGGACAGGACAAGAACCACCACCTTCCACCACCTACTTTTGCAAGCAAGGGAAGGTTTTCCTTGTGAGAAACCCCTGCCCGTGCTGGTTGGGAGTCTTGTGCAACAGCTCTGTGCCCCCAGTGTTTTAACAAGAGGCCCCACAAATATTTAACTCCAGCAAGAGGAGAAAACTTGGTATAGTAGGGTGGGATGGATATGTTTGCTGAGAAGAGAGGGTGAAAGACTGTGGAATTTATTGATTGGATTCCCGTTGAAGCACAAATGCTTTCTCATAACCCAGGAGTAGATAATGGCTTGGCAAACAAATATGCACTGAGTGCACTTGGCTGGAGGTATTTATGTTTTGTTCCAGAAAACTGAAAGGAGAGGGAAAGGTGAGGACCTTGTTTAGCTCTCCAAGGATGCCCTCATGTGTGAATGAGGTTGGTGCATTCCTGAGGCAGCCAAATTGCTCCCCAGAGGTATTTCTCTGAGGTGCAGGGATTCTTTTAGCAGTCTCCATGGATGGATGGGATGAATTCCACCAGTGACTGGGGAGATGAACCTTGCCATCTCCCAGGCCCAGGCTACGCCTTGCTGCATGAGACACAAATCTAAGTGTCATGGGTGACAGTATCTGATGTAAATTGGATGTGGCAATCTCCTTTCTTGTGTGGATCTCACCAGTGCTATACCTGAGTTCGTCAACACTTTCTGCTTACTTTCATCCTCCTCACATAGCACTTTCTCCAGTTTTTACTTCTCTTTTAATACTGTTCTCAGCTGCCAGATCCAGTGGAGACAGGGAAGAGATAGTGACAATCAGACTATGTTGTGAGTCTGAAAGTCTCTCTGTGTCTTCAATTTATTTCTGCTTTCTTCTGTGAAACTACCAGTCTAGTGAATACTGTGTAGATGGGCTTAGCAGTGCATTCTCCTTCTTCTTCCCTTCCCTTTCCTCTCTGGGCAATTCCATTGAGTATTTTTCCCACTATCCTCCCTCCTCCATTGTCTAGTTTACAGCAAAAATAAAATCCCCCAAGTTCAGATTTCACAAGCTTAGCCCATTGAGAAGCATTTGGATCATCTACGCTCCAATGCGAAGTCCAGTGATCTGGCCAACTCCAGAAGCTCAGAGGTCCCTATACAGTAGGAAGACAAGAAACAGAGATACAAGTAAGTCTTGTTCTCTCTCTGTATTACTATTCTATCCTTTTTGTTGTATAGAACATTGAAGAAAGGAGGGAGCTTTGAAAGAAAAATGTCTCGTCTCACCTATTTTTCTCCCTTCCTTCCAGTGTTCATTGCTATGGGATATTTAGATCTTCTGCAGATTAGAATACCTTGTTGTCCTTTCAAAATAGTTTTAGTCCTCTCTCATGAGGATGTAAAAGGAAAACTGGCAATTTTCTTTGGAAAGGAAACAATTCAAGAATTCTTTATTGGGAGGAGGTAAGATGTCTACTGAACAAACATTTAAATTAGCCATGAATCTATTATATTGTTTTATTTTTCAGAATGAAAGTCATTTCAAGACGGAGGCTAAGCTTTTCTCCCATTCCTGTCTTCTTTTCTGACTATTTCCAATGAAGTCTATAGCTCTTGGTAATTTTAGAGAGTTTTTTGCACAGATCTCCTTCAAATAGAGAAGAAAGCATCCATCAGAAAGCAGGTGGTGACTTCCTGATTCTCCTAGCACAACTCTATTGGCCTCCTCAAGCCTAAATCTGGTCCCAAACCAAGGGTACCCAAAAGGCAGCACGACTTCTGTTGCTTCTTCCAGAAAGGAGGGCAGCTCCTTCAACATCAAGGTAGCAAGCCCAAACTTGATGAGCTTTCAGCAAGCAAAGCTTTTATGGCCCCTTTATCTAAACATATTCATCAAAAAGGGTTGCAAGATGGCTGAGTGTTCAATATCTAACCATATTCAACGTGCTGGACTCCTTTCTGGCATGTTCACCCACTCTTCCCCTTTCCATCTCCATAGATACACTATTGTCTTTTCATGCTTGGCTCAGTCTTTCCCTCCTCTCTCAAATTCACGTGTTTGCATGGAAATCACTCAAGCTGCCACCTCAGTTGTACATCGTGCTGCTGTGCCAAGCCTGGACCTCTAAACTGGAGTAGACTTGGGGCCTGGCAGGAGGAACATTATGGAAACATTACCTCCAACTCTCTGGATCCAGCTGCTGCCCCTCACTTGCAGGTCTCAAGTGGGTTTAGCTCCTGGATATATGCTCCTCAGGCAGGCAGGAGGCACGAGAAAGAAGCAGGTGATACAGCAGCGGCATGATCCAGTAGACTCTGGTTTTGCAAGGCTTGCCGGCCTTTTGTAGGGACTTGGTCCTGAGGACAGGTGCAGGCAGGAGGACGGAGAAAGAGAGACAAAAGTGACCTTTAAAGTTTTGTTTCAGCCTGCCACGTCTCTCTACTGAAAGCACACTGGCTTACACAAATAACTTTTGACCTCCGGTCTTTTCACTTGTGTCGGCGCATTGTGCCGGGAGCATTTGTCTTTGGGCTCTGACACATGGCCTTTTTGTGTGGGGGTGCGTGTGAAGGTTGGGGCATTGCGACTGTCTAGATATTGAGTTATTATCATTCGGGCTTCTTCTTCAGCAGCCCCTCTTTGTGCATGCAGAAGTAGACAACAGATAATGCAGCTGTAAGGGAAAGAACTAAAGGGACATTAAAAAAAAAAAAAAGGAAAAAGAAAGCCCATAGCAGCATTATTATCATTATTATTATTATTATTATTATTTTAGTTTGCCTCCATGGAAAAGGTCTACTAGGTATTCCTGAACTGTCCGAAAGCAGAAGTTAATGGTTTCATCCTGTGGGACAGGTTTCCAGATGGAGTAAATTAATGTGGACTCCGTGACATCAATAGGGCTGTACGGAATTGCACCATTTTATGAGCTGACCCACAGCCCCCCAGGAACAGTGCCAATTTATACCATCTGAGAGCCTGGCCTTTTAACATCATAGCAACATGAGATGACACAAATCAACGTCTAGTGGCTCTACAGCAGGCCCTTCTTATCAAAACACTTGATTTGCGTTGGAAAATGTTCCCAGGATCCGTATGTGCAAACAGGCTGTTGCAGAACTCCTGGAGACAGGAGTTATAGGGCTAATCTCAGTGGGCAGATGTGATTCATGCCTACTGAGAACGTGGTCTGAGATATTCTGCACAAGAGGAATGTGCCTGTTTTCAAGACAAACATCGTCTTAATAACTCACGGATGTGAGAAGATGCTACAAGAGCAGCTGGAGTTTTATTTGGATGTTGCATTCCCTCCTGGCATGTCAGTGGGTTGGTACAGTAGCTGTGAAAGAGCTCACGAGGGATAGAGCAGCTTGTCGAACTCACAGGAAAAGCACTGCTGTGAGGTCGGTCTGTGGCTAAAAGCGATATGATCCATCTTTAACCTACCTCCCAGCTGGTTGCCAAATATTTCTGTTTTTAGGAACACAGTGTTTTCTTTGAGCTTGGTTTGCAAGTTCAAAAAGTGGAAACCACATCCACCAAGAATGGAGCATCTTTGGTGTAAAATTGGTTGGAGTACAGGATGTACTGAAGGGTTTTGCTTGCAGGTGTTCCTTTGGAGAATGAATTTCCACAACCAGAGTGGTAAAAAGTGAAGATGGGTGTTGCAGGCTGCAGGAGGGGTGCTCTGAGGCTTGTCTCTTGCCTGACAGTCTGAGGGGATCTCTGCTTGCAGAAGATGTGGGAGCCACTCACCATACCTCTTACCTCTTAAAGAGCCAAGTCTGGGATCGTAGGCAGCTGAAAATCCTGGTTTCTGTAACTGCAGTAAAGAAATATCCAAAACTCCTCACAGTTCAATTTTGCAAAGTTTTTGACATTGACATTATGTTAATATATATATTATAGATATATATTTATATAATTTTTTCTTAGATAAGTTCTATATTTTCCTATATTTTCTTCCTTTGGGACTTGATGGCTGAGTCTTTACTGCAGCACAGGAGGGACTGTGGAGACAAATTTTCCAGCAGACTTCCTATCTTCCTTACTTCTTGCATCAGCCCTGGGGTGCTCTGATGTGAGATCCGAAGTGCACCTTGAGATGCAGACAACACTTGTGGATGCTCACATGTGTTTTGACTAGTGTTTTCTGCATGAACACATTGCACTTGCCATCTGTGTAGATGCCATCTGGATGGCCTAAGGTCCCCCAGATTGGGGCTTGGGTTGTCCCAAGTGTGACTCCACACTTCTGGGCAGGAGGTCAGTCTGCAAGACAAGGGTACAGTTGACCACTGAAAGAAACAATGCAAAATGAGGTTCCACATAATATGTGACTTCTTGTGAAAATTAAATTCATTTAAGTACTGACTCTAGCCCTACCTTGTGCCTCTGTGCCAGCTCCCATAGCTGGGTAACGTGGTGAGCAGGAGGGTTTTGTGCCCTGTTACTTGGCCTGGGAATTGTGATTACTTCTTGCTGCCTGAACCTGCTGATGTCCATGCCAGTTGCATGGTTTACTGGCCAAGGCACATCGTTTCTCTCCCTGCAGCCACACTACAGTAGATGGGAGAAGATTACTTCCCCACACGCACTGTTGCTGCTGATAATCCTCATGCTCTGATTCATTTCCAGAGATAAGAGTATGGATCTTGACAACCTGACTTAATCAAACACATGTTGATTGTAACCAGGAACATTTCCTTCTCCTTGGGGAGCCTTTCAGCTTGTTGTCATGCCATTCCCTAGCTCTGTCAGGACCTGGGGAGACCCCTTAGCTGGCTCTTCTCAATGAAGCACATTCCTCCCATGCCAGTCTTCCTACTGCCAGCTGATCAAAGCTACACTGCAGTGTGTCTGCCTTCACCAGGCTGTTCATTATTTGCTGTTCTTTTGTCACATCTCTCTTCTCTCGTTTCCTTGCTGATTTAAACAATACCATTACATTCGGACTCTTTATAACAGGGAGCCTCTGTCCCTAACAAGATAATGTCAGCTTTAATTTTCCCTCCACTGGGACATGATTTCTTCCTTCAGCTTCAATATCTTCCTTACCATTTCCAAAATATTTGAACCTTCTTTGCTGATAATGATAGAACTTTTAGGAGTCTCTGAACTTCTTGCAGTACTCAACTTGCAACATAAGCATGTTGATATTTTATTTTCTATCCTTTTAAAGGGATTATTTTAAAGCTAATTTTTGCAATCATGTTCAGATAAACCGTACATTCACCAGGGATGTTGAGCGACAGGAACAATAAGAGGAGAGCAATGTAGACAAGGGATCACAGTCATGTGTTGGAATGCCCCACAACTTCTAATGTCAATGCAATAGGTTAAATGACCCCCTGTCCTCATAGTAACATCTGCAGCAGTGACTTCTAACTCCTTCTTTGGGTTCTTTTGTTTTGGTAGACTTGATGCTATTTTTGCTATGAAGAAGGCAATGTGTCTTAGTCCTAGGCATCCAAGACTCAATCTGTCCTTGCTGGATGTACTTCACTCCATATGTGCGTGATTCCCAGTTGTGTTTTTGGTGGTTTGATCACAGCTTCTTGAGTACTACATGCTCTCCATGGATTAGGTTAGATTTGGACCGGGAAAATACCACCAGAAAAGAGTATCATAAGAGAAAATGAACATTTTATTTAAAGGTGCCCTCCCAGAATCCTCAACCTCATGGAGAACTATTTGCATGAAGAAGGAAAATAAAGATTATTTCATAAAAGTCAGGCCTGTTTAATTTTATAGCATTTAAGTCAGCGAAAATGCATCAGACAATTATATTGTACTTAATACTCAGATAATGGAACAATGAAAGATGTATGTTTGCATTTTGTAAAATTAAACTGTATGCAGTTATTTATCTTTTACCTTAATTGTTTGAGCTTGTTTCTAATGTAAACTGTTGTAATTTTAAATAAATATAATAGAAAAAACTTTCCTAGGTATCGGAAATCCAGAGTAAATTTACTTTGCAAATAGGCTTTGTTGGGTATGTTTTATGCTGGGGATCTTAAACTGACACTTTCATTCAAAAATATTTTAAATACTTTAGCACAGGGCCTACTGTTCCTCCTAGGGCTGTGAAGAGCTTTAGGAGAAGAGAGGACCTGAGTCAATGAAGAACTGCAGGTGATCTTTTAAGAAGAGAGCTAATACATGGTGTGTTAGATGACACACAGATATGAATTTAAGGCATGCACTGGGTGCGTGTGCATCTGTGTGTGCATGCATGCAGCCAGCAACAAAACTCCCCTTTCTCAGTAGTTTGCATTGCTACAATTTTTGATTCCTTATACAATGCACAGTAGGAAGAGTCACTGGAAAGTACACCATTCCTGATATCCTTTGGATGCCCTCTCTCTTTGTTTTCTCTGCAGAGCAAAGGAGTAGTCCAGATCTAGGAGCGGTCAAAGCCCCAGCGCTCATGGATGCATGATGCAGCAGAGAAGGAGGATGACAGACCTTGCCATTCTCCTTATCTAGGGAATGTGCACAGGAATTAAGTAGGATCCTTTCTTCACTAGCATTTCACTGTCTTGATTCAATCCCACAGTGGGTCCATCCTGATCTGTGGGTGAAAAAGCGCTAGGAGGCAACAAATCCTGTAAACAATGCATGCCAGGAACCATGTACATAAGAAGGCTAATGCAAGCTTGTACAGAGGACCTGAATTCTGTTGGGTCCAGGTGTTTCAGCTTTTGACTTACTGACCTTAATACTACCTTTTTTTTTTTTTTTTTTTAACTTGAGATGATTCTGCATGTAAAAATAGGATTGAGGCATGGCAGGGCCTGTTTTACAGGTCCATTTAATACATGGTTTGGGTGGCTGAAAGCACAGGACTCCCATTCTTTCATCTTCCTTTGCATCCAAGCCAAACATTAATGGTTTCAAAAACATGCCTTAGCGTGTCCTAATGATGCTATCAGAAATCTGAATGCTCACTTCAGCTTGGGTGATGACTTTAGGGCTCCCAGAATCAAGCAATAATATTAAGACAACTTTTTCAATGGAGTCTATCATCATGCCATGTAAAATCCCAATTATCTGTACTGGGAAAATACAGTTACTGCTTTGTAACTCTTTGAGGAGTTTCAGAGATGATCTCAGTTAAGCCCAAGATGTTGATTAAGGAGGTGAATGCAACTGTTGACTTAGCCCTAAGGGGTTGTTATAAATGTGCCTGTTTGTTTTTCCAGTACCACGAGGGAAGGCTCCAACAAAGGAAATGCTCTGGGTTGAAAGGTACCTGGAGTGATTAATGACATGTATATTCAGCATGACGTCTTTATCATAGGGTGGTCTTACAGATTTTGAGTTGAGCAACCTGGGAAGTGGAAAAGAGGTTGTAAAAGTGAAAGCCCGGTGAAAATTAATTAATTGCTGAAACAAGATTGTCTGCCTTCCTCATCTATCTGGAATTCAAAAGACAATCCCATCTTTCAGGATCCTTGCAGTGGTTCTGTAAATCATGACTGATGTTGCTTTCATAGCGTGCAGTGAGTCAAAAACAAAAGAAAAAAGAAATTAGGAATGTTGGGGTTGGTTCAGACATGTTAGCAGCATATGCCAAGACAATTTTTTTGGATGAATGCAACCCTTTTGACAAAGGGAATTTATCAGAGGGAATTTAACCTGGTTCAGAGTGCCAGCAGATATGCCCATGAGTTGACTTATATTGGTTAGCAAGAATGATTTTCAATGAAGTTCACAGTTCCTAGCTTGTATGTGTACCGCAATCATCTCTGATGACCCAGTCAGGCTACCAAGACAGGACTGAGCTAAGCACGTACAAACTGTATATGGACATTTCTAAAATTTGATGTGAAATAATTCCACAGAATCATTTTTCAGGAACAATGACAATCAGTCCTTAGATGCATTGCCCTACTTCACTTGATTTAAGGTTCATAGATGACCAGAGGTTCATGGACCATTGATTTCCGTGGTCTCATCTGTGTGTATAGGAGAGATGATGGAAATAAGAAGATGACAGGGGGAAAAAAAAATAAAACTTGAATATCAGCATTGCAGGAAACAGGCAAATTCTCTTCAAATCAGTCCTCCCCTCTTATGCCCTAATGCACCATAAAAACATCATTGTCAATTAAGAAAGATTTAATTAGAGAAAACGTGAATCTTTCTGAAAACGGCGAGATTCAAATCCATCTTCTTCCCCTTGACATAATGTCAGTGGTATTATAGGACTGACTGTACAAAACTTGTTCTTTCATGTCCCAGGCTCATTTAGCTACAGTTTTTGTTGCATTCAAAACACTATTTTGCAGGTTTCATCTCTCCCAGACTGCAAAATCTCAGCCACAAGTTTACATCACAGCAGGCTCAACTGCAGGTCTTCAGAGGAAATCCTCCCAGAAGGTCACTGTGGCCCTTTTGAGATGTGATGAGCATTTTGAGATGTGATGAGAAGCAGTGGTTATTCCTGGTGACATCTACTACTTAGTCAATGCAGGACACATAGATCCTGAGGTTGTCGTGATGCATAGCCCAACTGGTAAAAGGTAAGTTATGTAGTGGTGACAAAACCAGACACAGCTATGTCATGAGGCAGGAAGAAGCTTCTTTATCCCTTGTGGTTTCAAGGGGAGAAGGGCATCCAATTTAAACCTGTGCCAAACATGATGAAGGTCTCCTTTCACTCTCAAACATACTTCGGTTTCAGTGGTAAAATCCTTCCTGTGCCAGGTTCTGCAAGGAGAAGAGGAAGCCTTCCAGCAAATGAGCACACGAGCAGGCTGCCACAGCTTGGAGGAGGTGGACATGGAGGGAAAGCATCCCTCCTCACATTCTTGCTTGATTAAGTCCTGCATGGATGGCTTTTATGCCAGCAGCAGTCCCAGAAAGCCTGGAGAGGTAGAGGGTAGGTGCGTGGCAATTGACCCCTGCATCCCAGATGCTTCTGGGTTTATATATGAACCTACCTTGCCATGGGTCCCTGCTGAAAGACTTTCCGAAAAGGCCTCCTGGGCATCTTTGAGAGCACACCAACATTTAATCTGCAAGAAGATCTCAGCATGGAGAACATCGTTTCCAGAGAGCGGGCAGAGAGGGCAGAGGAAGAGATAAAGTACTCTAAAGTGTCTCTTTTTTCACCATTTCTGCGATGATGGCTGCTCTTTTTTTTTTGCTTTTAGCTCCTTTAGATGGCACCATTCTCCTGTGCTGATACTACACTGAAGCCTGCGTCAATTAGTATTCATAGTGCAAAAAGGAGCAAATTCCTTCATTACGTGGGAGCCCTGCAGCACTGTGTAATTGAGGCAGTGTCAGCAATTCCATTATGAGCCCCGTTTTCTGCTGTGGGCTGGAGGACGGCAGGGGCTTATACTTGAACTTGAGCTGAATACTCAGAGCGGCCGAGTCCTTCATTTCCAAAGGTATAAGTGTGCAGGTATCATCTGGGGATAATGTTTCCCAAATGGTGCTCCCTGTATGCTAGTGGCATAGAGGGAGCGGGCTCTGTGGGTGCAGATGTGTATGGAATGCAAAAACTGCTGGGATTGCAACAGCCACAGGTCTGGGCTTTCTACTAGAAAGCCATGGAAATTTGACGGTGCTGTTGATGGAGGTCTCTGTGCCTGAGGTCCCACCAGAGCCCTTGGAAGTCTCTCCAGGGAGGTCAGTAGGATGTGTCTGCACGAAAGACGAAGTCCTACACCTGATGCTGGTGTCAGCTGAGGCAGGTTTCAATATCACTTGCTTGCCCCCTGCTTTCAAATGGGTGCAATGAAATGGGCTTTTGCAAAAGCCTGGGTGAGTCCAAGGACCACTGAGGGTGAGGATGAGGAGGAGAAGGGGAAGAAAAAGGACATTTCTGGATGGCCATTAAATGTTTTAGCATCCTTGGAGGTAGGGAACCAGCTGTGGCCCTGCGGGCAGTTGGGGGTAACTTTGGTGTGCCTCCAGCACCTCACCAAATGGGGTGAAAAGCGCAAGCTGCACAAAAGATGTACACTGTGGCTCTTCTTATGGCTCCTGCTAGTGGTAGGTGCAGACAGGAACACATTTTTTACCTCTGTAGGGGATTTATTTCTCATCCAATTGCTGCCCAACTTTTATCCACAATGTGGGGTTTGTAACCAGTCTTGGATGGGACATTTCAAATCATTTGTATTACAGTGAAAATACTTCCATGGACTTTTTTCCCCTTCTGGATTATAATTTGAGTTTGGAAGGGACCTCTAGAGATCACCTAGACCAACCTCCCGTGTCAGAATAAAGCACAGAAAGGTATGACCTCTTGAAAAGGTTCTGCAGCCATGGCCAAATCTCTCTCTAGATGAACTGGTTAAAAATACAGGAGATTGACCTTAATAACGTTTATAGGCCATTTCACATAAGATCCTCTGAATGAGAACATAATGGTGTTGTGGAAACCTAGGAAATGTTTGCAGGCACTGATGAGCAGTAGCCCTCATGACAGCAGTGGGGCAGAACTGCACTAAGTACTGCCTAGGAGACACATGGGACCTGCAAGATGTACCAATTGGTTCCCAAACCTGTTGGAAAGTCAAAATGTCTACGGAGAGAGAAGAAAGGAACTACCACAGGTCAATTTATTTTAAAAAATATTTTTATCTCATATTATTTTTAAAAACAGAATGTAATAAAATCATAATTTTATAAAAACTGTCATTTATGCAAAATTTAGGAAAAATGTAGCCATCATGAGAGCTGGACAATCTTGATTTTTTTTCCCAATAACTTTTTGGTTATATTCCGCTGGGATTTTCTTATTGAAGTGCAAAATCCGTATTCACAACATGTGAATGAACCTTGCTACCTGCTTCTCCAGCTAAGCGGGAAATCAAACCGATCTATTTTGCAAATGCTGTGTTGGTAAGAAGACATTCACAGGAGTACAGTGGAAAGATTTACAGATGGAAAGTGGGAGCAGTGATATCAGGATCTGGGAAGTGAAGGACAGGAAAACATCTTTCCTAGAGACTGGTGTTTGAGTCTGATCCCTTAGTCATTGGTAATTTCTATCTCGCTGTCTTACACTCTTATCAGTGTGATTCCCTGTGGGGTTTATCCATCTTGACTCTGGTCAGAGCCACCTCTTTGCTCCTCCGTGTTGCATGAGGTGGAAGGGTGTCCATTGGGCTGAATAGAAAGAAGTGACTAAAATAATTTAACAAATGATTAAAACTCTTCCTCTGTAGTCTTGTAGGATTTGCTGGTTCTGTTTGATTTTGCAAGGTTGCTGTTAGAGGAGAATTGAAAGAAGGTTTCTGAATAAGAGTCCCGTGTCTTTCTTTAGGAGAGTGATACTGGTAGGAGAAGAGCTATAATAGTCTGTCCCCATGGATGAACGCCAGTTCCATAAATGTAAAATAACTCTAAAAAAAGGTATGTTTTTAATAGCAAATAACCCCAAATCAATGACTGCCCCATCTGTGGAGAAATCAGTGACCCCGCACCGCTCACTTCAATTGCCGCTGCCTTTTGTTTCTGCCCCAGCCTTTGTCCAGCAGCACCACGGAGGCTTTGCAGAGCCTCAAAGCAGAGACTTGGCTCCCCTATTCCTGCCCAGGACTCCGACTGCAGCAAAAACGGTGTCATCCAGGCTGTGATGCAGTTTTTGCCATCTCGCTGCCTCCTGGGCACTTGGCAGCACAGAGCATCACACCGGCAGCACCAGCTCCAGGGCAAAACCATCCGTGCTCAACATCTGTTAATGCCGTGTCGGGCACATACAATAGGAAGGACCCTTCTTCATTTGGGGCAGGGTTGTTGCAGTAGTTGATTTAATTATTAATTATAATTAATTGATTATAATTATATTGATTTAATTATTACCTGGAGAAATAGGTTGTTGCTTTTACTTCCTTCCCACCCTGTTTTTTTTTTTTTCTCCAGAATTCAGGGTATCGACTCAGATTTCTTTTATATTTATTTGTTTAGTCACTTTCACTTTGTCTCTTTGTTAAATAAATAAAATCATTAATTAAACATAACCCTGTGTATATCAGTCCTTTATTAGTCATAGATAGATTACCAGAAGAGAACATTTTAATTCTTTTCTGTATTCTTCTTTTTCTTATAATCTGATGGAGCAAAAAAAATTGCTCAATATATTCTAAACATTGTGTGGGAATAAAAGCACCTCCACAAGGCTGTAAAGTTCTTTGTATTTTCCCCCAAAGTAAAATTCTATATTATCAATAAAGAAAAAAAAATTATGTCTATCAGATTGTAAGTGTGCGTCTTGAAGTACTGCTATTTATAGGCGATGTTGAATAAAGGTTCAGCATTAAGTGGTGAGATAAAAACAGCAACAGCAAGATTTCAAATGTATAATAAATGTATAATCAAAATTATACAAAATAATTCAAGAGAGCAAATGCAGTGATTTTTAGTAAAAAACATTAACATGCATCTTCCCTCCTGGTATTATTTGCCCCCATCTCCACTTTGCCGTATTATGCAGTTAGCATCTATTTATTTATTGGCTTTTATTTTCCTTCAAAGGGGAAGCACACGGAGATTTTGCCGTTCGCAGCGGGGTAGGGATCGCCTTTCCGATCCCTTTCGCGCCCACTTGCCCAGTACAAAGCAGTCAAGAATTTCATTTTGGAGCCGTTCGGGACAATTTTGTGGCGGCGACCCTGCTGCCTAACCCTGTTTGCTGAGTTACGCCGGGTTTGCTGACAACTTCTACTTGAGTAAATTGTATTTAGACAACAATATATTTCATTCAGGTCTTTTGCAATGTCTGGAGCAAGGTCAGTTTTATATTCTGCCGAAATCATAAAGTGACACTTGAGATAAACAGAATGTTTACTCTCTCCATGTGAGCCGAGCCTGATATGTAAATTTATCCTTATTCTTTCATCAAATTTGCATTTACCCTCTTAGTCAAACACTACAGGCTTCCAAATCAAACAGCTTTAATGGTGGTCAACTCTTTATGACCGATTGCCATATCAGAGAGAAAGAAGCAGCAATTTAGATTAAAATAGGAAGAGTAACACAGCATAACAAGCGTCATCCGGTTGGCAATAATTGGATAAACTTTTCATACGAGTGAATGTATTTTGATGCTCGACTGCCTGGAAAGCAATCGCTGTATTCTTCTGCCTTTATTATATGCCTTTTATCTGCAGCAAACAGGCCACACTCACCTGCCATCATTTTCATTATTTTTTTTCTTTCTGGTCCAACAAGCCAAATGCCACTAAACAAATTCTTTTTTTTTTTTTTCCCTCCTCCTTTTTATTTTAAATTTACATAAAAAGGAAAGGACTCGATTCATGGCAGCAACCCATCAGGTTTTCTTATATCTTCAGTGCTGAGGTCATGATGTGATAAAATGGCTAGGCTGGAAATAAGGAATGCGAAGGTGGATTTTCAGACTGGGTGGTTTTTAATGGAAGATCATCCAGTGTTAACAGGAGGCTTTTCTCCAGGAATTGCAAGCCAGATCAGGCAAATATGGATTTATGGCCCAGAGACGGACCCAGGGTTGTGGCTGCTTGGGGGCTCCAAAGGTCCCTGGAGAAGTTTAGCACTGTCTGGGTTCCTGTGGTGTAGCAGGAAGGCAACAAGCAGGAAAAACACAATTGAATAGAAGTGAGAAAATAATTAGCACCCAAGCTAATTACAAGCCATAGGGGGAAGTTTTCTGAGCCCTGTGCCACAGCTGAGTAAAGGGTGCATGTGCAGCTGAGGTCGCACAACTCATCTCACATGTGACTTGCCCAGCAGTCTTAGGGGAGAAGGTCAAACCTCTTCCCAAAGAGAAGGGCTATTCCCCAATCTCCTGTTTTGTGGGAGCATCCAGGGAGCAGGCAGGAGCTGGCTGTTCTGAGGAATTAAATATTAAGGCAAGTAATAATATTTTGCTTTTTATATAGCGAAAGTCAGTTGGGAGGCAGTCGAGAAACCAGAAGGCGTTGCCAGCATCTGCTTCCTGTGAGCCTGCGAGGGATGGAAAAAGAAGGTGGGGGCGAAGGAAAATTGCAGCACATTGGGGCACAACTTTCGCTAGGAAACGGCAGGTTGTTCCCGGGAATGCCAGACCTGCTAGGGAACGGCTCCATCCAGCAACGCTCCCAGCACTGCTCACCCCGCGAGCACAAAAATGCCAGGGTCCATTCCTGGGCGCGGTGCTTATCTTATTAAAAAAAAAAAAAAGAAAATTAAAAAAAAAAAAAAAGAAACAAAAGAGTGGGGAAAAAAAAAAGAGGGAGAAAAAAAGAAATAGGGGGAAAAAAGCTCAAGGAGAGTGGGGGAAAAAAAAACAGGGACAGAGTTGTGCTTTTCAGCGTGCCTGTCAAGCGGGTATCTTCTGGTGGGAGGGCTGGAGGGGAGCAGATATCCGCCGCTCTCCGGAGCCCGCAAGCATTTCTGCCATTCACCAAGCCGGGGGATGCCACACACATTCTGTTTGTTCAACATAAGCAAACAGATTGTAAACTGGCTGATAATTTTTGTACTGACAATGTCATTTACAGCTGTCAGCCTTTTGTCTGCCGTGTTTGCTTTATTCAAATATGAACCGAGCGGACCTCCCTTCCACCGCTTCCTTCTGCATTAAAATCACATCAATTCCGTTCCATTCTGTCTTATCTAAAATTCATTGGAGGCCAATCACTTGGATGAATGCTTTGGGGTTTCCATGGAGGCAAGAAGTCTAGTGTGGACTTCAGGGGATTAGGAAGTTTCAGATTTAAAGCCTTGAAGTGCACGTTTCTTTCAGCTCTTCTTTTGATTGTAGAGGAAGGGGAAGGCGGGGAGCGGGGGAAGGAAGAGAAAAACTCAGGAAATTTCAAGATAATTTTAATTTTTTTTCTGCGAGTGCATGAGGAAATCCTGCTTTTTGGCACATGTCTCCCTGAGCACGGGCGTGCTGATCCCACACGAAAAGCACAGTTCACAACTAGGATCTTGCCAGTGGAGCTGCAGGCGGGTGCTGCATCGGCACGTCCCCCCCACCAGCATCTCCAGCGGGAGCTTTGCACCGGCTCCGATAATAAATTCCAACCCGGCTTCAATTAGATTGATTCGGATCCAGCTGCTTCCCAGGGTGCTGCCCGCAGGTCTGGAAGCATCTCCCTTTGTTAATGGAGGTCACGGCACTTTGTGCTAAATAATTCACGCCGGGCTCCCTGTCTGTCTGTCTGTCTGGGGGCAGCTGCAGATGTTGTGCCGAGGCTGCGGCAGCTCGCGGGGCTCATGCAGAAGCCTTTGTGTGCACCTCTGCTGGAGATGCTGGTGCTCAAAAGGGTGTTTTATGTTTGGTGCTTTACCTGTTTTCGAAAGCTACTGGCCATTTCCTAAAGTGGGCACTGCTGTGGCACGGGTTTTTGGAGATTTTGGGGTTGATCCTTTGGATACTGTACACACTCGTGCTGATAGAAGTGGGTGAGCTGAGTCGGGGGTGCTGGGGATGACAAATGCCAAACTAGCCTGAAATGACTCTTTTTTTTTTTTTTTTTCCCTGGAAGGGAGGTAGGAGAAGAAGTTCAAGAGAGCCACCCAGAGCCACGCAGAGCCCGCTGGCCGCAGCATGGACTACACGGGTTCCTCGGGACTTCTTAAAGTCTCGGTCAAAACTAATATTACTGCGACCACCTTCTCTGATGCAGATTGAACTGCAAATGTAAATGCCATATCTATCAATCCAGCCGGGTTTCTTCTTCTCCTCCATGCCTGCATGTAACCCCACTTACGCTGCAACTTAGCTCTTGGTCAATAAAGCCTACCCACACATACAAATACACAACACACGTCGACAAACAAACGAGCCCAAGCAAACAGGCAAACAAAAACTAATCGAGACATTTTGCCCAGCATCAGGGAGGAACAGCAGTGACTGCTATTGTTTCATTTATGATTTTGGGGGTTTTTAAGCACTGCTGTGCTGCTCAGATCCCAGGCAGGGAGACAGGGAGGAGTGGAGCCCTGGTAAATCCTGGCTGATGCTGAGGACCTGCTTCTTAACCCTTCGAAGCCTCTAGCAGCATTTCCAATGGATTTTTGTCTTCAGTGGGTCTATGTGCCAGTTTGCAGCGTTACATAAAGAGATAATGCATTTCTACCTAGCCAGTGCTGGCCTGCTGAAGGAATAGGATGCATAGATGAAACTCACATAAATGCTAGAGATATATATGGGAAGAATTTGACACAGACTGGAGCAACACCACGTGCTCCAGAGGTCTAACATGTCCCATATGCATTAAAGCCACACACATTTGCAAAAACCCTTCCAGGATGAAATTTCCAGGCAGCAAAGCAGAACCTGTGCTCTGGTGATAGAGCAGTTGTTAGATAGTGAACTGTAAGGGAGTCAGAGATGATCGTCCCTAGACAGCCTAGGTCATTCCAAATACAGAAGAGGAGCTTCAACATTTATGCATTACCTCTATCTCTGTGTATCTAGTGCTGACATAGTGAGGTGAGATGTGAAGGAAAGGGACAAACAAATTAAGGTCCTCAGCCACAGCCCAGGTGTAGGCAATCACAAAAGAGGTGGGTCTTCACATAAAGTCTGTGGAGAGCCTAGTTATGGGATGCCTTGGATGACAATAACTGGCATGAGTTTAAGAGCAACCCATGGAAAAGCTCTTTGGGAGGGTTACTAAATACTTAGCAACCTCTTCTGACTCAGTAAGTCCTTTGTGAAGGCCTGGGGAATGTTTGGGGGCTTGTCCCCATGTGCTTGCCCTCCTCTTACAACTCTCCCTGAAACCCTACCTTGGGTTACTGCTGGAGCTGGTGCATTCACGGTGCATGTTGTCTACCTCGCTGTTTGCTGTAGGAAAGGGGATGGCCATGGGTTTTGGATGGTTGAACACTTTTGAAAAATTACAACTGTTCAGTTTTCAGAAGTAATCCAGAAATCATGCTACTTTGAAATTTTGTACCCTGTCTCTTTCCTTTACCCCCTGTTTGATCTTCCTCATGGTGGAATGCATTAGAAAGAAGTAAATAACCTGAGGAAGCAGCAGATCCTCTTCTCCTGGTAGCTCCAAACCCAGACTAACTTCCTTGTTTGCTACATCCTGGTCCCAATGCAGGATCAGAAGAGCGGTACAGAGGTGACTGCATTGCACACAACATGAAGACAGAATTTTTCCAGTGCCAGGGAAATTGGTAGGGAAGGTAGAAGCTGCAATGAGGAGCTTGCACTGCTCCCAGCAAACCCATACACACATCACATTAAAATTATTCAGCTGTCACACTGTTGCTGATTAAGACCATGACTAGATGCTGGGGAACATATGATTCTTCCCAACTCCTGTGGAAGGTGCATAATATCTTGTGTCTAGAAGATGTGTGTGGAACTAAAGGCAATACACAGCTTCATTTGAAGGATTTTGCTAAAAAAGAATAAAATCAAATAACTTTAAATAAAGAGACTAAAGTTCACTTTTTTTTGTTTTTGCATTTGATGATTTATTTTTAGGAATTATTTTTTCCCCTTTATTTCTTTTTTCTTTTCTTTTTGCATCTCTTTCCAAAGTTTCCACCTAAGAAAAATACTGAAATAACAGAGATTGTTCTCTTGTCACCCTGGTGCATTTAACATTTTAGAATCCTAGTGATGGACATTGCTGTCTATTTCCGCTCTTTTGCTGTTCTGACTCATCTTCCTTTCAAGTCCGAGCCCTTTTCAAAATTACAAAAGAAAAAGAGAAGGAAAAAACTAGGGAGAAACTTTTTCCCTGTCATTTGTCTTACTGCATATAATGGCTGAAAACAATGAAATGTGGGCAATGGGGAAAGGGAGGAGAGGAAGCTTTTCCTTTGTTTCAATAATGTCTCATTTCAATTTGAAACAAAACTAAATATGCATGCATGTTTCTTTATAAACTCTAAGTCTAAGATAAAACAAAAGACTGCAAACGTGACAATAGATGGATACTAGATTGAAAAAAAAATCTCCTAAGGTAGCTGACCTGGATTAATTTGAGCATATAGTTTTCAGAATAACGATTGATGTATGTTATTTCTCCAGACATGAAGAGCTTGTTTAGCTCTGCAATGGTATCCAAATTTCAGAAAGTAGTGAAATTCTGCTCTGGTACAACTTGCTGCTCAATATCTCCTCTTTGGAAAATAGAATTCCAGAAAGAGATAGAAACTGCTGCTGTATTATTTATAATTTTTATTTTCAGTTGTTGTCAAGCTGTTCAGATACCATATAATTGGAAAGAGATGGACTACCTGATAATTTTCTGGTTGATATTGTGGAAGTATAAGACTAATAAAATGTTCTGGATTTACCTCTACCTCCAAATCTCGAATTCAGATTGGGTTAGGAGGTCTTCTCCAGGAAATGGTGTTTGGTCTCACAGTCACACAGTGGTGAGACCAGACCTGACAGTCATGCACAAAAACAAACCACGGGCAGCATGGTTAGAACTGATTTAATCTATTGTTCAAGTTCATATTTTGGATTGACTGGACTTTTTAGGTGCCATATGAGATTCTTGCATCAACTTTTGTCCCGTCAAAACTTCCTCAATGAATTAATTTTCCTGTTTACCTCAGGTAAAGGTGAAAAAATATCCTTTACCAGAAGTTCTGGTAAAGTACTTCTGATCCATATGGACCTCATCTAACTCTGATCACTTAACGAGCCTCAAAGCAAAGCAAGGATATCTATTTCACTGTATTTGCTCCCTCTTGTGTGCCCCAAAACAGCAAACATCTGACACTGATATCTGTGTCTCAGGGATGTCCTCAACAACATGCTTTGCTCACAGTCATCTGGTGCAGTATGATGGATCATGTGGAAGAGATACGAGGAGATAAACCCACTCAAAGCGAGAAAAAGTCTATTGAACTCCAGCCCATGCAATAATTCTGCTATTGCCCCATGTTCAGATTGGTTTTACTGAGATCAGAAACTGGACTACTAATATCAACAAGAGTAATATCAATAATATCCCTAAAAACTCACCACAAAGGCTTTTCAAGCAAGCAGGAACCTGTCCTAAAATCAGTAAGAACCTGCACTGGCTTTGACCAGCTTTTGATTTTATTTAATATAATGATTCTTAACTCATGTCTGCCTGTCCTGATTTAAAAGCCTGTCCTCCACTTCAGGTCTTGTCCTCAAAGGGAAGACTTGGCTGCGCTTCTCCAGCAACCCAGCCTTGTGGGGGGGATAAATACTCCTGAATCTCTAAGAAAAAGGAGTGATTGATCGTTCTTCAGTCAATTGGTCTTAATGGATCTGACTGATCCCGCAGAGCAGATCCTGCAACAACAAAGACTTACAAAACGAACTAAAATGAAAGTACTGTCTCCTTTTCTTTTTTTAATGGTTCTTTCTTATTTTTTTTTCTTCTCTAAACAAAACCAGAGAAAACCTTGCTCGGCCACCAGCATTGCCAGCTGAAACTGCAAAGAGCTTAGCCACATGTCAGGCAATACAGCACGTACAATATAGACATACCATTCATGTCCACTCGTGGAATATTTACGACATATTCTACAGTTGTCATGTCAACACACCAAGCAACTGCGACATTAAATCAAGCTGTCAATAGGCCAGAACAGGAGCACTATGCAAAATAACTCAAATGACTGACATGAAACTTTACATTTGTCATTTTACTACTTTTTCAGTTGCTTCCTTGGTACACTTGGGTTGTTCCATTGGATGAGGAAGAGGGCAGGAGAAGAATATCAATGAGATGGTAAAGATGACCTTTTTAAACAAAAAAAAAAAAAAAAGAAAAAAAAAGAAAGAAAGGAAGGAAGAAAAAAAATATTGTATGTTAAATCATATAGTGGTTATTTTTATTTGGGTGGGATTTGTTGTGCAGAAGCTACATGTCCTCTCAGAAAAGATGCGGCCATGCCAATAACACTGCTGCTGAGAATGGAAGATATTTACCTATTTTTGTAAATTCAGTTATGCCTACGTGGAGGAAGAAACATTACAGATGCCTGGAATCCAAGTGCAGAAACACCACACTGAAACCAGGTGTAATGCACAGGACAGACATTGATCTAGTCCTGCACAAAGTAAGCTCTGAGGGGAGAAAAACAGAGGTGAAGGCGTGTTATGTTTGAGGCTTCATGTCACCCTGAAGTAGTCACAGGGCTTTTCGTCTCAAGCTCCTGTCCCTGCATGGCTCCGTGACAGAGAACATAGACAGAGCACCTCAGCAGACAAGAGTAAAATGGACATAGAGACTCTTCTGAAGTTTCTCACTCAAAGATTCTCCACCAATCTAGGCAGAAAGGCAGAAAAAGGCCTAACACCGTCCAACTATGCTCTGTCACCTTGTAAAGGTGCTGGTCCCTAGCTAAGAGCCTAAGATGAGGGATGATGAACTCAAGTTTAACCTATTCCCTGGCCACAACCAGGAAACCCAGGAAGAGTCATCACAAGGAAATGGGCTGACAGCATCCCATGTTTTTTTCTTCTCGTACAGCATGTGTGAGGAGATGACAGGTAGATGATAGGTTACTTACTGGGCCAGCCGCTAGCATTCATGTCGATCGTGATGAGGACAATGTGAGAACATATTCTGAGTAGAAAAGCAACAATGACATTGCTTGTGCATGATTTTAAACAAATGACATCTCTCAAAATCCTTCAGGGAGAAACTGTGGCTGAAGAGGAACCAGACATAACCACAGCACTGAATGTTTTCTCTGCATACCTTAGGGAGGAACAGATACCAATTTACCACTCATCCAAACAAATTTTAGGCACAGAAGTCTTAGTTCTGGCTCTTTTGAAATCAATATGAGTATTTTTCTTCACTAGAGCAAAGTCACCATCCTAGAGCCCTTTGCTGTCCTGCATCTGTATAAGAAACACGTTGTGTTACCCAGGCAGAAAGAGATAGAAGTTCTGCTGCTGTTTGAGCAATCTCGTGTGCAGTGTGGTAGGGCATTTTTCATTTCAGATCTTACAGTTACACCAGTCAAGCTGCAAAATGTGAAATGACCACCAGTTTGCATGCAACAGCCAACACCTTTTCATATCTTTACATTTGCTTATTAAATCATGGCTAACCCAATGAAATCAATGTGCAAATCAGAGCAAGCCAAGGAATTCCTCAACCTTAGTGGTAATTTGCACCATTAGCGAAGGTGATAAACTGAGCAGGAGGGAGATGGGGAATGAAGAGGAGAGCAGGCAGGGAAGTGTAAACCAATTAGCAATCTTGTCAGGAGCTTTCCCTGCTATGTTTGTTCTGTATGAAGATTTTTCAGGCTGATTTGGAAAAAAGACAGACTTGCAGTCTAGCCTTGGGCTGGGGACTTATGAAGCAGAGAAGAGCTTTGCTGCTACATGCAAGCTTGGAGTTTGACTCGGGACTCCCGAAGAAAACTTCCCCTTTCTCCTGCCTGGACTCCATATCAGAAGGAGCAACCAGCTGCTGTGTTGCACAGTACCAGCCAATTGTAGTGGAACTACAGCATCAAGAACAACCAAGGGCAGAAGTTGGTCCTAAGCACTTTGGTCAGTCTTCATGTGGTGTGTATTTTGGCTTTCACTGCTGTAACACTGATAAACAGATGGCTTCATAGTCCATTACAGCTTTGGGTTACTATTTTGCAAGTATGCAAATGATATTGCTGTGTTGCATAGCACGGTTATTTACTGCTAATTGCTAAGCTGTCGATCATTATTATATTCTGTGGTGACAGGCTTTGTATTTGCATAGTTTAAGCTATCCATCCTATCTAAAATTAGCATGTGGCTTTTTTAGAAAAAAAAAAGTTATCAGTGCTAAAAGAAACCATCATAGAATTGACTGGGGTAAAATATCTCTGGGCTTTTTTGTATGCATAAACTGACACTTATCTGTGAGGACTATGAAAAACAGCGAGATCTAACTGTGAAGTTTGCAAACAATGTCCCACCCCAGGGTCTGCATAGTATTTTCCTTTGTGTCCTGGCTAAGGGCACAGAGAGGATCACAGACCCCATCCTAGCGCTGTTTACTTTGGGAACAATCAGTAATGTATGAATAATAATGCCACCCTCTGACCATGACTAATTGAATTGCAGCATGCTGCGGAGGCAGTGAGAAAGCTTTGCTGGCTGCTAGTCTATCAGTGTTGTTTTTCAAGTAGCAGCAGACAATGATTGATGCTGATGTGCTTTCAAACAAGTATCCTTAAACACCTAATGTTAGCACGTATGGACCTGCAGCTTGAGCTTCTATTAAACTTGAGCCCGGATTTATTCTTTTATTTATTTATTTTGCTAAAGTGAGCTCCAGAGTCCTTTGGAGACTGGCATTTTCCTACTCAAAGCCCCCTTTGCACCACTGTCCCAATGCAAAGCAGCCTGGAGGCAGCTTGAAGTGTAATTTACACCAGTGCCCCCTACTAAACGATGCCTTCTCTATTACTGGCATGGTATAAAGAAACCAGGGGAATCAAGCCTGTCTTTCCACAGGAATGTGACAAAAGACAGTGTTGCATAGCTGTCTGCTCTGGCTGGAGAGCAATCTGCTCAAGAACAACTGCCATGCAGGGTCATCCCAAAGAAACCTTCAGCAGTGGCTGGCAGCAAGGGTGAGGGACCGAATATAAAGTATCAGGGCACCGGCGTGACTTCCACTTGGTTTAATGTCTGTCAGGTGTACTTGAGAGGCCGAGAAAACCAGTGGTTCATAAATCAGGAGGGGAAGTCAGGATGGATGCAGTAGACTGGTGCTGTCTATCACAAGAGCAGCGAGTGAGGCAGGAGGGCTGCTGTGCATGAGCAGAAGGAGACCCTTTCTTGCACTGGCTTAAACCTGGCCAAGATCTGTCCCGGTATGAATGTTGAAAAAGAAAGCACAGGTCAAAAAAGCAATTCCTTGATGAGAAAGAAGAACAGAGTCCTCCCAGGATGTGCATTTGCAGGGGTTTCTCCCTGCCCATCTGTCTCCCTCATGCAGAGGACGAGGAGGTGAAGAGGAGCTTTGCTTGCATTTTAAAATCAATTCTGGGATCCAGATCCTCCGAGGAGAATGATAACAAGCCATTTTCTGCCCTACCCAACACCTTTTCTTCCATCGCTCTATTGAGGCATGTTTCTAAGGCACCTGATGACCTTTAGCAGAAGCATGGATCCTGTTGTGCTAGCAGCACAAACGCAAAACATTTTCTCCCTCTCTCCTGCTACTCTAAGCCCTTCTCCTCATCTGTGCGCTCTGCTATTATCCTCATGGTGTATCTGTGGAAACTGAGGCACAGTGAGATAAGTGACTTGATCAAGGTCACATGGGTTGTTTGCTGCAGGTACAGGAGTCCGTGTCCTGCTCTCCTGACTGTAAAGTCAGTACTTCAATTCTGGAATGATTAATTGCACCAAGGCTAGTTGGTTATTTACTAACAGTGGGAAAGGGAGCTAGTAATATTAAACCATATGGATGGGAAAGAAATCACATAGTCTCAGCAGAAGAACCAGCCATCTTCTCCACAGGCAGAGGAAATGTATACTAAATATTGCTTCTTCTCTCATCACAGATGCAGTCCTTACAGGAAGCAGCACTCAGGTCAAACAGACATCCCAAATTGCTATTTGGCAGCAACAAGTTTGGACTGTTACTTCCATGGTCCTTTGGGTGTCTTTGTGACTGACCTCCTGGGGGTTAAACTGGTAACATCTCAAACAACCCCACTAGTCTCCAGGGCATCAGTTTTGTGCAGAAAATGATTCTACTAGCAGTGTATCTGACAGAGTCTGTTTTTTTTCTGAGCACCAAGCAAAGGGACTTCTCATCAATCTTGCTCACCAGCAAAACAACAGTTCCAAGGATCAAAACAATCAAGAATCAAAATCAAGTTCAAAAACATGCATTTTTCCCTAGTCAGGTACCAGAGCAGGATGGGATGGAGAGCCCCTCCCCACGGGACATAGGTGCAAGCCCATCCCATGGGCAACAAATCCCATCCCTAGCCCACACTGAGAGCCTCAAGTCTGAGGATACTTCCTTCCCAGCTGCTTGTATTAGAGTGCTGACAGCTGTGACCAGGTCTGCAGAGGAGACATCCCCAAGGGACATCTTGTTATTTTTTTTGCCTGATTTCGAGCTTTAAGGAGCCTGCAAACTGCCCACGGAGCCATAGGAGGTGGGACACATCATATTCCGCATGCTTTCCAAGCTACTTCCTACACAGAGCCAACAAGGCAAACACCCAGTGCTGACCTTGTGTAAGACCGATATTTTATTGAATTAAAAGAAGGACAGGAAGTTCATTAAACTCCATGTAAATCCTTTCTTTATAAATACGATTAAGGGAAACATCGGTGATTTATTTTCTCCTTCTGCCTTTAGATTTTCATGGTCTAGGTGCCAGCCGTGGGAATCTGGTCCAAACCTCAAGCACTGGTCTTGTTTGTAAGTCAACAAAAGCCTTGTTTATAGACTAGAAGCCAAATGGAAATCTGTACTTTGGACCAGCTCTAGTGGTCATTCTTCAGCGAGATAAAAAAGTCTTGTGTCAAAATGTTCTGCTAATCTTCATCTTGAATCTTTTTCCAACTTTTTGTTGGTGCCTTGTCAAAGGCAAAACACAAAACCTCAGCAAACATCACCACTGCAACTACCCGCTTGCCAGCCCCAGGGTGACAGCACTTGCTTTAAAAGACTCTTGCTGGCATGTCTTTGCCTTAGGCTTAGAGGTCCATTGCTGTATGTAAGGAACCACTGTGCTCAATGTGTACATACATATGAGACAGGGGCTGATCCGATGTGTGTAACAAGGGCAAAACTGTGTTAGAGAATAGGGAAATCTGTTGTCTCTTGAAGAATGGAAACATAGGAAATGTTGGAAACGTACTTTACTTTTACTAGGGCATCTGAGGATAACTCTAGCTGCTTCCTGGAGCATCTCACCTGAGCTGGTGAGCATGCAATGTAGCCCCCTGATGTATATCCAACATACATCCAAGTCCATTGTGGCAACATGTGATTGGTTCTCCCAGGTTTGCTTCCACCCAAGGATACTCCCAGCATCAGATTCCCCAGAGAGACCTGTTAGTTTGGCCTGGTAATGAACCCATGGCAGGTCATGTTCAGAGCATGTTCAGTGTCATCCTGACTGGTGTGGACATGCCCAAAGCAAAAGTCATCTCACATCAGCTCCCAGAGGCTGCTCTTGATGTTTGGAAAGACCAGAGGATGATTTGGTAGTGGAGGTAAATATTGCTTGTGAGGGTCCTTTTACCCAGAGAGTGGTTACACTCTTGACAACCGTCTTGGAGAAGAAAAATTGTAGCAGAAAAATTTCCTTTCTCCTCCAATTTTCTTCCTGCCTGAGGTCCAGCACCAGCTCTGCTGTCTGGGTTGACACAATCCTGAAAGAACCTTCTGATAATCTGGATGGGTTGTTTCTGCCTGTAGCTCTGGCTTCAGCTACAGTCTGAGGTTTAAAGTCCATGCCCCTCTTATGACAGAGGAACTATCTCTTTAGGTTTCTGTTCTGGTGCCTGTTCTGGTGGTATCCACAGCACTGACTCCAGGAGTGTGTCTGAGTTGGAGACCTCACAGCCTTTATCTCTTTTATGTTCAGCCTGGAGAAGAGAAGGCTGAGGGGGGACCTGATCAGTGTCTATAAATACCTCAAGGTGGGGAGTGAGGAGGGGTCAGCCTCTTTTTGGTGGTGGTCACTTACAGAAGTAAGGGAAGCGGCCGCAAACTGAGCACCAAAAGTTCCACAGGAACTTAAGGAAAAATTTCTGGACAGTAAGGGTGACAGAGCCCTGGAATAGGCTGCCCAGGGAGGTTGTGGAGTCTCCTTCTCTGGAGATCTGCCAGACTCGCCTGGATGCCACCCTGTGCCACATGCTCTGGGTGTCCCTGCTGGAGCAGGGCGTTGGACTAGATGATCCTTAGAGGTCTCTTCCAACCTCAACCATTCTGTGATTCTATGCACTGAGGCAGGAGTGAGTTCTTCAGACCTGTTTTACAGATGTTGAAGCAGTAGCACTGAGGAAGCCAACTCCAGATTACTAGAGGACCCAAGCATGTAATGTCCCCTCAGACACCTTGTCTGGGTTTGCATGGGGACTCTGCAGAGGAACAAAGACCTGAATGTTCCTTTCCCAGTCTCCTGCAAGCATCTTCCCTCCTTGCTTGCCCCCCAGAGCTGCGTGGAGTGTCTTCATCACTGCTGAGTTGGACAGAAGCCTTGCACTTGATTATGTGGAGTTTCCGAATACCTCCCTCCAAAAACCTGGAGACATGCCGTGCGTTAAGATGCAATGAGCAGCGTCTGGTGGCAAAGCAGGTCTGGAGCAGCTCCCGCGGCTCTACTGCCCAGCACCAAGGGCTTTTATGGGAGCGGTGTTTTTGGGCGCTGCCTGAGTTGCTCTGCATGCACAAACCAGCATTCTTGCACTGCACGTGCCATTCCTGCACGGCCAGAGGAAGCGCCGAGCAGCGGGGCCCTACCATCATCTGTACTATATGTACACTTGGTCAGGCTGTGTAAACTTTGACATGTGGATGTCAATCTTTCTCATATTTGCAGATGGCTTTATCAGAGCGTGATTAGTTTCTAGAACAAATTTGAGCAAAAGAAAACATTACCTACAGTATGTAAGCCAACAGACCAGCTAGTTTTCAGATTTGTCTATTTACATGGGCACTGGGTGTTTTGCTAAGGCTCTCTAAAAGTGATGGTAATTGAACAGTGCCAGTGTGTTAGTGGAAGCTGATGAGTTGTAAAGGTTTTATAAACAACCACGGTGGATTTGGCTATAGCCTTTCTAGTAATGTTTGTTAATCTCGCTGAGCAAGTGTGCACCTAACACAGTGTAAATACTCCCGAATTTGGAGGTGTCAATAGTGTAACTTTTACTGTTTGTAAAATCATTCTCTGATATCATCAGCAAGTTTACCAAATGTCCCATGGCCAAATACAATAAAAGCTTAAGTAAGTGCTCTTAGAGAAATAAGGGAAAACATGTTTGCTATTTTTATTTCTGCTGCATATTTATTAAAGGATCACAAATGAAATAGGATGTTGACTAATAAATACAGACATTATCCTTACATGTTTGTGGTATCGGTATGGGGCTTCCCATTTGCTTAAAAGAGAGGACAGGATATTTGCTTAAAATTGATAGCTCACTCAGCTGGATGGTGGTGCAAGGACTGCTGCAGGCTTTAAGGGGAATCTTGTGCAAAGCTTAGACCTGATGAAGCTGTCTCTGCACCTTTCTTCATCGCTCTGCACTAAAACTGCCCAAGCCAAAAGTCTGTCCTTTTGCTTGTGAGAACGAAGCCATAGCTGAATTGCTGAATATAAAGCCGTTCTTATACTGCTGGCGAAATCTTTTTTTAAAAAACCTGATTAACCACTAGAGGGCTCAAAAATTGTACAGAAGAAAATGCATAATGCCACAACGGTGGAAAAGCAGCACACGTTTGTGTGGCACTTTCCATCTCTGAGAAAGTAAAAAAGTCTACTTTATTTTTCTTTTCTTTCTTTTTTCTTCTTTTTTTCTTAATAAAAAGGGACCTGAGAACTAAAAGTGCTGTGTGCATGCATACAGAGCCGCATGCAGTAATGCAGACGCTGGGGGTTAATAAACAGACCCTGTGGCTCGAAGTATTGATGGCAGAGGGAGATGAAATGGCTGTGACATTTAAAGGAGGAATTTGTGAACCACAAATATGAGCATGACTGACACAGCATGGCAGCACATAAAATCAATACAAATAACCTAAACCTTAATACCTTGATCCTGCAGAAGAGCATTGCATTACGAGGGGCTACGAGGAGCGGCAGCGATCCCGGCTCTGGCTGCTTGAGCTATCGACTGCCTTGCTGCGAGGCACGGGGCCAATAGCAATTAGGATGCTCGTTATGAGGGAGGCTTTCTCCTCACTTGGAAGGCTCTCCGGGGTGAGACACCAAGCATCTGGGAAAAGAGTTGCCCTGTGCTTTGCCTTGCAGAAGGAGCCTGCTTTCCTCTGCAGCACCCGGATGGGAAGAGGAGTGTCTACTGGGCCACGGAGTGTCCTCATGCAGGAGAGCAATGGAGTGTAAATGCTCTGTGTGCTCTGCCTTTCCCTCAACATGGGAAACACTGAGCTCATTATTTGTTTCGATGTTTCAGGCCAGATTTTCAAAGACCTCATCTCCCGCTCAGTTCCTCAAAAAGCGGGAACTGCTAGAGCCTGGGCACTTATTTATTTATTTATTTTTTTATAAGCAGGCACTTCGTTTGGCTTAAGTCTTGCGAAAAAATATCCAGTTGTGAGGATGTTTTCTCAGCCGTGGAATATGGGGCCTCAAACTGTGTCTGAGACATTTCATATCTGCTAGCAGCAACTGTGGCTTCCAGTTCCAATGGTGGATGAAGGCATAGTAGAGACACGGAGTTTTTGAGCAAGAGTGTTGAGCATGGCTCTAACTTTGCTCGAAGAACATTAGGCTGGCTTTGCTGCTTGCTCTGTACAAGAAAGCTCACTCTGCTAGTGGCTTCCGCATGTTGGAGTAGTGACATCTAGCAATGCATCAGCTGCAGCATTATTTCCATGGTGAGGTCCCAGTGTGTCTTACACAGTGTCAGTGTTCAGAGATCTGCTGTGGGAGGCAAAACTCTGCCAAATAAGACATGCTGGCTTACATGGGCTCTCATCTTGGATGCTAGGGCTGGAAATCCCTCCCACAGCTTTTCCAGACATGCAAAACTATAACCAGGTTTGTTGCAGCATGAACTTCTCTCCTGGCTTTGCATCTTCAAAGCCCTTGGTGCAGCATGCAGGCCTAGAGACAACACCTGCAATGCCAGTGCTTTGCAGCATCCTGAGATTTCAAGCCTTGTGCCTGTCCTGGCCCCTCTCCATTCCAGATGGCATATTTGTAGCTTGATCTTATGTGGATCACTTTGAGTGTAACCTTCCACTGAAAGAATGCATACTGACAGTCGTGGATTGCTCCATGATTTCTCACTGCATCACTCCTTGTGCTTCACTATGAACATCTACCTTGCAACCACTGCAATCTTGTCATGCTGGTGAACTGAGGGATCGTGAAGTCTTTGCCCAACTGCTGCAGTCTGTGCTCGTTTTCCCAATTGCAGAGCAAACCTGAAAACCAGGAAGGTGTGATAGAAATTGCTGGCAGCTCCATGAATGGCAAATCAGTTCAAAACCTGCTATGAAAGAGAGGAAAATCATGCCAGCAGCCAGTTCATGCTTTCCCCAGTGCACCACCTCTTAAAGACTCCACTCTGAATCCGAGGGATATAGCCTTTAATGAAGAGCTAAATCCAACTCTGTGCTTCCCAAGGAGGCCGGCAAGGTAGACAAGAGGTTGCTGGCTTAAGATGCACTAAAAGTGAGGATGCACTAACAGATCTCTCTGGTATTTGGAAATAAACAATAACCTCTACAAAGCTCATCTAGAAAACTGAGGCAGTGAAAAGGTGAAAGCAGCCATCATGGTCTGAGTTGTGTTTGTTAATGTGTGTACAGAGGAACTCTGTTTGTTTGTAGGTCCTTAGTAGAAGTGTGTCTAATGTTGACTTTTTGAGTCTAATATTGTTTGAATTTTCTATCATGAGCCTAAGCTACGCTACCAGAGTGCTCTTTTCCTGCGATGTTTGTTCGTCCATTACCTTTGAAAACGCCCTGAAGTAGTAAACAGTGAAACCGTCCTCCCGGCTCGTCCCTATTGTGTGCGAGGACAGGATTACAGCTCTGCAGGACGGGCTCGGCTCGCCCTGATGAGATGCCCTCTGCAAGCACTAGTTTGGCCTTTGCAATTTAGCCGTAAAAGTGGAGCCTGACTTTGCAATACTGACTGTGATGAAGCTTTCAGCAAACGCGAGGTGGGAGCGAATGAATCACAGATGCGCAAGGCTGAAGTTCCTTGAGGAGCACCGTGGCACGCAAAAAACCCTCTGAGTTTGGGGTGTGTGTGATGCACATAGCCATTTTAGAGGCTGCTTCCCTTACCAGACTGCAGCTGATTTAAGAACTGGAATAATGGTGAAGCTGGCCTGCCTTAAGGCTTGCAAAAAGGCTATAGGGACAGCACTTGAATGGCCCTGATACTTCTGAAGTGCAATGTGTCTCCAGAAAGGCAGGGCACCCAAAGTAGTAGATCTGGAGCCTTGGGCTGTGGTGGAATCTAATGGAAGCTGTAGTGTTCCAGGTCTCCCCATGCTGGTGAAGGATGCTCAGGGTAAATCCCAGGTGCAGTCAGCTTGGGGCTAATGTTCTACCTCAGCTGGCGTCCTCCTTGAACAGGGTTCAGCCCAGGGCAGGCAGCCGCCTGGGCCACAGCTGCTTCCACAGGCAATAGAAAACACGCTGTTCTAGCCAATTCTTTCCTAATCTCAAAGCAAATAAGAAGCTTGGACACATCTCTTATCCGTTTCAACAGTGCTTTAAAGGTAAGTTTACTGTTTCGCTCTATATCATTATATATGTGGGCATATTTCAACCCTTACACACACACCTTTTTTTTTTTATATCAAGCTCCTGACTTTAACAGAATTAAAAATGCACCACAATGTGGAGACATCTCATCCTGTAAGAACGATCCAAATGCAGGAGAGCAGGTGCCTTGCCCAAGGACCACTCACTCTTTTGAAACACTTGACTGCTAATGGCCACCTTGCTAAAGCAGCACAAAAACAATATCTGCCAACAGAAACGTCTCCAAAAGGACAGCATAATAAAAATGAAAGTGATGAACAGGGAGGGGAGAGGAAGGTATCAGGACAGGGTGGTAAGGATAAGCACGGTTAACAGCTGGACTATGGACTTCCCGCTGGTGGAGCTGCTTCCGGACTATCTCCCGGGAGAGCATCTGGCATGTGGCACCTGTGGGACAGACGGCTCGTGCCAGGGGAAAGGCTGGGAGCTTCCCACCTGCTGGCTGGGAATGAAGGTCCTGAGCTGTAAAACTCATGGGAAGGGCAGGAAAATGCCCGTCGCCTTTGCCATGCAGCAAATGGTGCTCTGGGCTTGTTACTGAAACAGATGCCAGGGCCAGGTTTGCATAGTGCTTCTGGCTAGGAAGGAGGACACTTTGCTCTTCCTTTCCCCATTTGCTTTTCAATGAACTCTACACTGCTTCTTATTTCTCCCCTCTGTCCCTGGGTGGTAGATTTATACATAGAAAGAGTGCCCTGGTAAAAACCTATAGGAAAAAAACACAACTATTTCCAGAAAGAAAAAAAAAGAAAAAGAAAAAGAAAAAGAAAAAGAAAAACAAAAAGAAGAAAAAGAAAAAGAAAAAGAAAAAGAAAAAGAAAAAGAAAAAGAAAAAGAAAAAGAAAAAGAAAAAGAA
>JAVCKT010028245.1:0-15480 GCA_032273925.1 Rhynchotus rufescens | reverse complement strand
GGCGCCCGATACCCGCACGCGGCTGGCATCGAGTTCGAGGCAACTAAGTTAACTCAGACAACTGAGTTAAGCCCCGTCTTAAGCCCCGTTTGAGGAAAGCACTCGCTAACTTGGCTGCTGTCGCCAACCTCATCATCTTCACCCCCTAAACACCTCATAGGAGCGAAGGGGACATGTTTCCATTGAGATCAGGAGCTGTTTCTCACCTCCACGATGCCGTGGCTGATGGTGCCGTACTGCCGCTTGCGCAGCATCACCAGGCTGATGACGATGACGGTGGCTATGGCCACGGCAATCACCAGGAGCCCGATGAGGGCGCTGCTGCTGAAGCTGAAGTCGTCGCGGAGGGCGCCGTCCGTGTCCTGGAGGGGGGAAAACGCGCAGGGCGGTCGGCGACACCGACCTGGGCCGAGGGACGCGCGCCCAAGAGGCGGTCGCTTTGCGGGTCTAGTCCTTGTGGCGGTGCTGTCACCCGTTTGGGTTGACTCCAGTGGGAAACCTGGTGCTGGGGATGCCCCGGGTGACTTTTCGGGAGTCACCGCCGGCCCCCGTACGTACCGGCTCGTCCACCAGCCCGCCCACGCGCTCCGCGTTGAAGATCATCTCCTTCACGTCGAGGGTTTCGTCGATCACCTGAAAACAGTCGCAGGGGCAGTTTATGAAAGGGGTTGTGAGAAACAGCTAGAGGGAGAAACAGGGAGGCACAGAACAGAGCTCTAATGCACACTAACTCCTTTAATGTATACTAGTAAGGGGTTACCTACCACCCTTCCCCTGCTCTCGGGATAGTCTCCTGCTTTTAGAGCCAATAAATTAGTGCTGAGCTGCATTAATTGGCATTAGAGTGCAGATTAGTCTAGCCCAATCGCAACTAGGACCCAAATTAAAAGCAGGCCCTTGTTGGGCAGGGAGCAAAGGGGGCTGCAGTCGGGGAAGCGGTTCCTGAAGGCGACGCTTCGGCAGCTTAGGCTGACGAAGATCTGGATGCGTCTCCTTCCCTCGCCCTCCCACCCTCGGATGCTCGTCAGTATTAAGAGCCTCCGACAGTCAGAAAGCTGACGCCCCCACACCAGATGGGGAGCGAGCGCAGTGACATTCTGCAGGCAGGAAGGAGACGTGGAGAGAAGCCGCTGCTGCTAACGAGCATCCCCTTTGCAAAAAGAAAGCTGGAGGGGCTCACCACGTTTTCATCCACTTTGTTCTTGCTGTTTATGACTTTCTCTTCGGCGCCCAGCAGCCCATCCAACTCGGTCATGCCGGAACCTGCACCGAGAGAGCAAAGGCGAAGAGGGTCACGCGGCGACGTTTAGGAAGGGCCACCTACTTTACAGAGCTTGCCAAGGCTGCTGTGTTTAACAGCACGGGCGGCTGCTTATTAATCTGTCTTCATGATGTTGTGTCAAAGCGGGGCTCGTAAGCTATGCTACGGTGACAAGCGACATGGGGGGGTCTGTTAATGGGAGGAAATGAGGTGGCAATGAGGGGAGCAGGTACCACAACACACTGGTGTGAACCCAGAACTATCACACCGTTAAAGGCAGCTGTTGGGATGAGCTGTGAGCATCTCATTCCTTTCTGCGGGTGTCACCCGGGGGAAGCAGCACCCCGGCGTGACCCCCCACGAGACAGGAGACACTTCTGACGCACAGTCGGCACCGTCCAACTCCTTCGATACTCAGGAAGAGCCTCGGGAATGAGGATGTCAAGGTCACCAGCCCCGCTGCCGCTGCGAGGAGCTGCTGTCCCATTCCTGGCACCGGCCCAGAGCACTAAACCCCGGGCCGAGGGAGGAGCCCAAATCACGGGCTATATTTTTCCAGAGAAAAAGAGCCCTTCAGAGAAGGCTGCTCTGCATAAATTGCTTTGATCTGAAACACTTCTAAACACAGCAGATCAATAAAACAGGAGGCTGATGCAGGATACCCAGGCCTACGACAACATGAGGAGGTGGGAGACGTGAGTTCCCTGTTATCAGCATGTGCAGAACGTCCTTCAGAACCTCTACGTCTCCCTGCAGCCAAAGCAGGAGGACAACGAAGCCCAAACCCTACACAAGGGCATCTCCAAGGGCCAACACGAGGTGGGGAAAATGTAACCCCAGCATTTAATGCTTTGCAGGGCATTGCAAGCAGCTCCCCGCAAGCTGCTGAGCTTGCAGGTTAGCACCAAGCAGCACGTGGCCTCCGAGGAGATGCACGGAAAGATGCAAGGCAAGTCGGGACCGTGACGGGTTTTATTGCCTGAAAATGCCAAGGAAACTCATGTTTCACTCCAGCTCCTCTCAAAAGGAACGTTTTTAGGGGCCTTTTCTTTGCCAAAGCAGCAAAAGGAACATAGGGTTTTACTGCATCCTCTTTCCTTGCTCTTTGCAGGCAGTCATCAGGTCCCAGGCACAGCCAGGGCTGACTTCCCAGGGCTCCTTTCCTGTTATTGGGAAAACTAACACTGCAGATTTTTGGGCCACAAACACTCTGGAGAGACCTCCTGTGTCAGCCTGTCGGCCTGTGGCTGCTTAACTCAATTCCGGGGATATCTTTGAGGGATTTAGTCGGGAAACGAGCCTCTCTGTGGTAGCAGCCTCATTCCTAGTTTCCTGCTGGAAAATCCAGGTTCCTCCGCACCAGAGCGGCCTCTAGACTGTTGCTAGAGGAAATAGCTGTTTCTAGGAACACACGGAATCAACTACTCAAGACGAGCTCATTTCTTTAAAAACACAAGGCCTAAACAAGCAAAATCAGGAGCTGCTGATCTAGATGACAGAAGGGTCATGAAAAGAAAGGTGAGAATGAAACTAAAATGAAGCTATCGGACGCACTGAGAAGGTAGGAGAGTGACAGAGAGCACTGTGAGGGAGCAGCTTAGAACCAACCTTTTTTCATTGGATGGTACAAATCCGGCTGAGGATCTAGCAGGAGGGAAAACAAAAACAAAAATAGCAGAGAAAGGAGATTAAGAGAGAAAGGAAAAAAAGGCTTGCGCGTGATTTCTGAGTCAGACCCTGGGAAAAGCTTTTAGGCTACAGCTTTCTTTAAGCTCCAAACTCTGTTCAAACATTTTTGATATAAATGCACACGCCAGCTGTCAACACCCGTTGACATAGAAAACCAGATATCTATTAGAAAGGAGGGGGGAAAAAAAAAAAAGGGAATTCCTGCAGCTCCCGAGCAGATCACGGCACAAAAGGCTTACCGTTAGATGAAAGCATTTTAATGACTGAAAAGGAATTCCAGAATCGAGTCACACAGTTAAAAATAAAAGAAAACAACCAAAAAAGAGCCCTGCTCTCTGCAAAATGGAAAGAGGCAAAACAATTCTGAAAACGGATGAATTGGGAAGTCAAATCAGTGGCACATTAGCAGCAGGGCTGCCTCCTTCTAAAGGAGGGTCTGGTGGGTACCATAAAAAGGCAACTGTTCTGCTCCTGAATGACCCAAAGGGATGGAGCATCCTATGCCATGGAGCTGGGCTGCAGAAAAGGGTCTGTAAAGGGAGCGAAGCCCCGTTTGCAGTTCCACCTACCTTCGTTTTCAGACAGGGCTGGGAAGGTTTTCACCTGGAATGGACGGAAGGGCTTGCCCTCGAGGGGGATTTCTTCGCTCTCCTCAGAGCTCACTCTGACATCCACCTGGGATTCAGAAATGGAGGAGGCGAACTGGTCCATGTCTGCACGTTGCTCCTGAAGCAGCTCATCTGAAAGGAAGG
Organism: Rhynchotus rufescens; assembly: GCA_032273925.1. Taxonomy (NCBI): domain Eukaryota; kingdom Metazoa; phylum Chordata; class Aves; order Tinamiformes; family Tinamidae; genus Rhynchotus; species Rhynchotus rufescens. The sequence continues at coordinate 11,778 of JAVCKT010028245.1, read as the reverse complement.
GGAGAAAAGCCTTGCACAGGCTGCACCAAGTCAGGCACAGAGGGAAAGGGGCAGAGTTTGAGCGTGGCAGAGCTGCAGGGGACCGCAGCTCAGGGCTGCCATGTTATCTTATCCTGTCTGCTCCAGTCCACAGGCTCGAAAAAACAAATAAATAAGGGCCAAGAGGTTTGGAGTGGGAATAGATTTGGGGAAAATGGGACTGTGGAGCTCACTTCGCTTGATACGATATCCTAGCTCGATATGCTGGCGCGGGAGCCACTCACCAATCTCATCCTGGATTTCCTCAGCCACATACGGCACCTTGTAGAGCAGGGACAAGCTTTGATTCATCCGCTCCTCGATCACATGGAGATGTGTCATCACCTGTAAACACACAAGATGCGTTGGAGGAGGCAAAAGCTCCCAGTTCCTTGATGGGTCCTGGTACCTGAGATATTAAATAAAATATTTACTGCTGGACGTGCCATGACAGACAGTATTTGGGCACTAGATTCATCTAGTCCAACGTTCTGATGCTTTCTAATATTTCAAGCTTTGTTGGAACTGGCCATTTGTACAGTGGCTCTTTCAGTATTTTCAGAGGGCTGGGGAGGAGGGAAAGGATTCAGCAGGCTCTTGCTATAACCAGCTTTGTAGGGAAAGCACTGAAACTATTTCCCCTGCCCTGGCTGCTGTCACAGTTCGTTGCATGCAACTACCAGTGTTTTCTTTAATGAATTTTCCTCCTTGACTAGCAGGAAACACACACGGAGCAGACTACATTGCTTATCAAGAACAAAGGTGCCTTTCAGAACAACATTTGATTTATACCCCCTGCATCCTAGTCTGGCAGCTGCCTTGTCCTCACCTATGAGGCACGAATGGAAATTCTGTGCAACCTCAAGGCCCTCTTGCCTGCACAAAACACGGGGATGAAGTCACGCCTGACCTGCAGAGGGTGCTGCATAATCAGGGATCACAGGGACCAAGGAACATTAATATGGATGGCCCAACCTTGGAAGAAGCTAAGGAGCTGCATGGACCTGTTTTACAGGCTGCCGTGCACCTGACCTTTAAGAGCAAGGATGAAAGCCATTTAATTTTACACGTGGCAGCTTGTCAATCAAGCCAATCGATCGAAATGCATCTGGAAAACGGAGCGAATGGCAATGGAAAAGTACCACCCACGTCCTCTGCATGTCAATTTGTTGCCACTGCAGCCTTCCAAGTGAATTAGGGCCCGTTGGAAGGTTTTAGCTGCTGAACAAAGGGTCAGGGCAGAATGTGTTGTGATGCATTGAGCTGTCTCTGGAAACACCAGGGTGTACCTGCACCTCAGCTCTGCTCCTCACAGCTACTACCAGTGTCTCTGAGGACACACAGCTCGGTGAGAAGGAAACCTCCGTGGCAAAAAACAGCAGATATCTCAAAAGGTTTGTGGAATATCTGCAGCTACTCTTAAAATGACACTGGACAGATGTGATGCTCATTTGAAGCAAGTTATGCACGTTTCCAGCAGGAGGAAAATGACTCTCAGGGTATTCAGGAGAGAAGCACGTTGCAGCAATGGAAAACAAACCCATCAAAATAGACTTGCTACTAAACCTAGCAATTCTAGTCAACAGCTTGGTAAAGTTAGGAGATGAGAAAGTGGCCACAGGCAACAAGACTCTGCTTAGAAGTGGCTTCACGGAAACGGATTCGTCCACCTAACACACGGGGATCATGAAGGAAAAGACTAATCATTTAGACATGAGGTCTTGGAAGAAACTAAAGTCTGTTCAGAGATGATCAAATCCCCAGCACGCAACTTTGTGGGTGTTTGCAAAAGAAAAAAAAGATGCAAAAAGGATATTGAAATAGCTCAACTCCTAGACTTATTATTGCAACCAATAATAATCTGGGCTTAAAAAAATGGATGCACCAAGGTAATATCTCAATGCTAGATCCCTAATATTGGGTTATGCAGCCAGGAAAAATGCAGGGATGGCAAATTTGGCGACAGGCAAAATGCCCAGGGAGCAGGAGCTCAGCGTGCAAGCGCGTCAGGTCGCTACAGCACCCAGCAAATCAGCGGGAGGAAACTCTGCGGGGTGACAAAGCCTCCCTCGACAGAAACATCCTTCTACCCGAGATGGAAGCATCTCTCCTACCTGCGATTTCATCTGCGCAGCCTTTTCCGGGTCAACTGCCAGGACGTGCTGGTAGTGGCGGATGGTGTGCAGGCGGTCCTTGTTCTCGGCACGCACGTAGCGCTTCAGAGCTTGCAGGATGCGGTGGGGCTGCGGGATGGAGGAGGGGAGCACAGTTCAAAACGAGCGGAGTCAAAAAAGGAGAGCTGGAAGAGAGCACTTGAGGGGGGAGTGAGCTTTGCAAGCAGGGAGATCAATCCCTCGTGTTCAGCACTGGGGATAATCTCTTTTTCCCCGGCTCTGACTGGGAACACTGTGTATCGTGAGCAGCAGGGATGGTTTTTCAAGTGAGCAGCAAGTACAGAACAGCAGCAGGAGGGACCAGCAAGGGCTGCCCGGGGCTTCCTCCTACAAAACACCTTCCCCGAGGGACCTACCCGGGGCGGATCGGCCTGCAGGGCTGCAAGGTAGTTCTCCAGGGCGATCCGGCGGCGGTCGTTCAGCATCGCTTCCACCCGGGCCAGGTGAGTCTCCACCAGCTGCTGCTTCTCGCTCGCGGCCTCTTTTTCCAGGGATTTAACCATGGCCTGGAAGTGCTGCAGGGAAAGACCACGGCGCTGCAGGAAAGGCTGCATTTCTCGGGGGGGCTTACTCACCGATTGCCCTAGAAGCCTGTTCCCACCCTGCACCTTATAGGGTTTTATGGTAGGAGAGAAGGGCCAGGAATAGAAGTTGATGCACATTTCTTATTTGCAATCTAAATAGGGGCGATTTGCCTTTCAAACTCCTCCCCAAGGTCCTTCAGAACCAGTTCCAAAGGTCTATCAAGAGGTCACAGGGCCGTGCAGAGAAAAACGACAGCTCTGCAGTCAGGAAGTCCAGAGCTTTCAGCTCAACAAATGACCAAATCTTTCCCTCCACCCTGTACGACAGGAACAAGGTAGGTCCTTCACCCTAGAGCCACCGAGCCCACGAAGCAGAAGTCGGGACCTTGCAGAGGGTACATTCAGATCAAATCTCCCCATGTCCTACCAGGATGGTCGTTTGCAGCATCTCCAAATGGATCAGAACAGCCCATTAAATGTTATATCACAGCACAGATGATGGAAAGCTATTTTGGACTTGGACAGAATTCCAATAGTGGTTTATTATTTTAAAAAAGAGAGGGAATATCGTGTTCCAGGACGGAAAAGTGAGGTGGGCTTAAAAGCTGGAGCCAGTCACTCACTTGTGTGTTGGTTTGAGGGCATTTCATACAGTTGCGACTGCCAGAGGAGCCTGCCCTTCACAACCCCATGCCCTGATTACCCCCGATTAACTCCATGGGCTATCCAAATTCTTCTCATAAGGCAGAAGACTGGCATTTTGGCAGCACATCAGCTTCATCTGCTGTCTAAATGGCTTTCAGTAACTCTGCCCAACCAGGAAGCGGGTGTCCAGAGAGCCTTGGCCAAACCGAACGGGGCTGCGAGGCCAATTTTTAGTGCGGAACAGGCCAAAGGTCTAAGGTTACAATTTGGCTCTGTTGTCAGCACGCTCGCAGGCTGGGTTAGGTTCCTATTACTGGCCTTGGGAAAGGGCCTGGCACAACATCAGATCCTCTCCAGCTTCGGGAATAACACACGCAATTGGAGTCAAATGTCCTCTGAGAGGCAACTGGTGACGGAACAGAAAAGCTATTTTTCCATTTCAGCCTGTTTTTGGCTTGGAACATTAGCATCTCTCCTCCAGCTTGCCGAGGCGAGGAGGACAAACACCAGCCACTTTGCTCCTTGGGTTCCTCCACTCTTACCTGAATGAGAGTCTGTCTTTCTGCCTTGGGGAGATTCTTGGCTTGATGTTCTGCTTCTTCCCATTCCTTTTTTACCTGAAGGAGGAAAACGGAGCATTTTACAACACGGCCCACGGTTCTGTCTGCTTTGGGGGGCTAATTTGCCTTCACAGGCAGATCCTGGCACAGCACAGCCAGGTGCTGCAGGCACAACAGGGCTGCTGCAGGGCTTCAACTTAGCACTTGCCCCTTCTGACCGGCAAACTGAGCATCCCCAGCGACTTCTCTTCCAGTATTTTAGCTAAATTAAAGCTCACCCGGTCCATGCGGTTGTGGTGTCTGACCTCCAGCTGCTCCTTTGCTTTTTGGAAGCGGGCGTGCTCGTTGTCATCAGCCGGCGTCTCGAAGTACACATCCACATCATCGGTGGGCACTGAAAGAGAAGGCAGAGATTAAAAAAAATAAATGAAAGAGCCTCAGAAAACTCTGCTCCTGGATGGCAAAGGATAGGTAGGGAGAGGAATCTTCGTGCCTGCAGAATTAACAAGCTGGCAGGCTGGATTTGCTGAGCTGCCACCTACCAAGAGCCCCTTTTGGGATCTTTGGGCTGCCAATTTACTGCCCAACATCAGCTGGTTACATCACCCCAGCTACAGAGCAATGCACTGCAGCACCCAGCACCTTCCCAGGGCTTCTGAGAGCAGCATTATTCAGCTCCAGCAAACGCCTTGGACTGCAGAACGAGGCACTTGTTCCCTCTTCCCTTTCACATTGGCTTTGGAGAGTTTAAATGACATTTTGTGCATTAGCTGCTCACTGACAAGCTGGCTCCAGACATCATTAATATGATTAGGGAGCTTGACAGTGAATCTGCACAAAGCACTACCCAATATTTTACGCTTCCAACCTACCTTCCCTACCAGATGCACCATACAGGAGTAATGGGCAACGATATCAGACAAGACAGCAACAGAAGGAGGCTCAGCGAGACAAATCCACTCGCCCAATAAACTGGAAGCTTTGGATCTTTAAGACACTCAAACCCAGCACGAAGAGCAATAAAACGGCACAAGTGACGGCCTCAAGCGCCCGCAGAACCCGTGACAGAGCCTCTGCCCGCACACGCTGCCGTGTGGGATGTACTCAACCACGTTTCTGTGCTCCAGTTTTAGGCACCAGGTACCCCAAAGTCCTCTCAGAGAATCCCTGTGGCACCCCACTGCTGCAACGTTCCCACACGGAGGTCATTTATGGGAATTTACGGGAATTCTTCACACTTTGGGTAGAAGAACCCTCCACCATCTCACCAGAAGCTTCAACCAGAGAAATACCCTGCACAAATACAGCATGAATATAGGGGGAAAAAAAAAAAAAATAAAGTCACATACTAAATCCCCAGGCCTTTGCTCTGATCGAGTGAAGAAGGAGAAGGAACTCTGAGCTAGTGGCCCCATACAAAACAAGCATTATTTCTGCATGCAAGGGGCTGAGGACTGGATTCTAGGCCTGCCCATGGCATTTCTGAACCAGAGAGACACAGAAGTCTCTTTGCAGCCCCCAACCCCTCTGCAACAGGACAAATTGTTGCATGGAAAGTGCCTGACATCCGCATCTTTTCTTTCCGCACTTGGGTTAGATCAGCCCCATCTAAAGCACTCGCATGAAGCCCATTTTGTAAACAGGATTACGGCCGTGTAGTCAGCCTGCCAAGCCCCAGATAACACAAAAAGCCTTTCAAAAGGCTTTAATGGTAGCTGGAGTGGAAGTGCTGGAGTTCAACAATAAGATTAATACGGAGGTTAAAACGGTTTGGGTAGTTTTAGCATCTGACATAAAAGCCAGGGGAAAGGGGTGCCAAAACCCTCAAGCTCTCAAAAACGCAAGGATCCAGGCAGGATTCACGTTTCAAGCTCAGCTGGAAGCGGACACCCGAATTCAGCAGGACTTTTCCGATGCTTTCCCAAAATATAAGAGCCAGGAAAGGTCAACTGTCGGGAGAATGGCCATTAGCAGCCTGCTTTTCAGGACCCGTGGGTCAAATATATGCAAGATAACGTGAGTGGGGAGAGCAAGGGGAAGATATTTGGCAAAAGAGCTGGTTAGGAAAACAAGCAAACTAGGTGTTCTCCTAAAAAGGAGCTTAAAGACAGGCCCTGATCCCTGCTCTGGATGCAAAAGATGGTCACCAAGCCCTTGGTAAGGGTTGCAGCCCCGCAGGGGCAGCGTGGACACACGGCGAGCAGCCACTTGCACCGGGGGAAGTCAAACCCAGAGACCTAGAGAAGCAGAGACAAGAGGAGGCCGTTGCGAGAGGACACACGGAGCTGCTGCAGACACCAGGACCCAGAGGACAGGCCACACACGCGACCCTGGGCGAGGAGGAGACACCAGACAGACAGCAGCGAGCTGCAAAAAACGGGGCCGGCGGCAGGCAGGACTTACTCATCTTTTTACACACCGCCACGCAATACTCCTCTGACTCAAAATTGTTCCTGTTGCCTCCGCAGCCTCCGTATATAAAGCGGACGCACTTGCTCTTGTTAGGGTCGAAGTACCAGCGCGGCATCACAGCGCGGCAGGGCCCTGTCACCGCCTCCTGCGAGCAGACAGCTGTGGAGACGGGGCAGAGCGTGAGCTGGGCAGCAGCACGAGGCCTCGCCGGGCGAGTGACGGTTCCGCAGCGGCGCCCGCGGCCTCCGCGAGCTACAGCCCGGGAAAGGAGGCCTGAGAGGGCTCGTTCAAGCCCTCAAGGTGGTGCTGGGGAGAAAGTGGGTGGCTTGGAGGTGAATGGCTGGAGCAGCAAGGGAAAAGGCAGGTGAAGGGCCCGGAACGTCACCCCGGCGGCTTTTTTTTTAAGTTTTAAATTTTTGGAAGGCTATGGATAAATACGGAAGCCCAAAGTAATTGGGGCAGCCGTGGCACATCATGCAGCACGAAGCTCCTTCATAATTAGCAGTCAAGGGCCAGCATACACTCGATATATTAGCAATTGCTTGCAGAAAGTCAGGAAAATGGGCTGGGTGCCCCCAAAACAGACACCCCAACCACACCGTTCCGGGTGTGCTTCAACACCTGCAAGCCCCCTGTACATGCATGATCTAAGCCTCCTCTCAGCAAGTAAAATTATCTGCAGCATGCTGGCATTTTCCCAACGAGATGCAAGAAGTGCTGGCAATGATTCAGTGAGCTGAAGCTAATTGAATTTCATTCCCTCTCCCCTCCTCCTTCCTTCCTCTGCAGACACTTCCATGCACAAAACGCAGGGCGCCTCCGTGCCACGGTGGCCCCACACAATCAGCAGACCCTCTTAGCGATGGTTCCTGCCCCTAGACAAAAGCTACAGGAATATACTTGGATAACAAACATGGAACAAGAGCGTTGGATCGTTTTCCATGGTCCAATTCCGGCTGCTTAACACGGAGGCTGGAAGGCACTGCCATCCAGAGGCCAGAAGCCACCTTAATGCCACCTTTTTAGAAGCTGCCCCATCAATTTTAGCTTCCTTGTTGTAACTGGGGTATTAAGCACCTAATCCAAGGTAATCGCTCCATACTACAGTTTTAAAGTCACGGTGTTTGGAAGCCCCGAGCGTTTCCAAAAGCTGTTTGTGCCGATGCTGTTTGTGACTCTACCTCGCACCTCCGTGGAGGTGCTTGTTCAACGCGCCGAGCGCGGGGCTTCCCACCAGCAAAACTGCTGTTCAGTGCAATCATACGGCCCACAAGAGTCACTGTCAACCCTCCAAACATGAGCATCATCAGCTTGCCTCTGTCTGCTAATTTAGGTGGCAAATAAAACACCCAAAGTTGGGTGTTTTATCGATGGACGTGCTCAAAACGACCCGTGCCGAGAAGGCGACTTACATTTCATGTCGCTGCTGACTTCTTTGTCAGAGAGAGCCTTGTCGTTGCTGGGCTCCGTGGGGGTCTCTTCGTTGTAATCGTCTACTTTATAGCTGTCGTAATAGTAATCACGATCTTCCACCACATCCTCCTCCTCCTCCTCCTCTTCCCCTTCATCCTCTTCATCCTCCTCCTCCACAGCTGTCCCTGTGAAGTCCTCGACACCTGCCTCTGTAGGGAACTCGCTGAAGGGATACAGGTCAGTTAGGAGGGGGAAATCACTGCTAAAAGCTTTGCAGCCCACCTTGGATGCACTACAAAAACAATTCTTTTCATCTGCTGTAGAAACCACGTTTCTCAGCTAAGAAGCCCACCTCTTATAAAGGTCGTAGTCTTCCTCCTCGTCTTCATCCTCCTCCTCCTCCTCTTTGGAAGGGGCTTCCTCTGCAGCTTTGGTCTGAGGGCAGCACACGTACTCGGTGCCGTGGAACTGGTCCACGCCGCAGGGCAGCAGCATTCCGTAGCCGTGCAGGATCATCCCTTCCGTGAGACACGCCTGGAAGGGGAGTGTATTTAGTCCATGGGGACTTAGACCTGCTCAGGGTAGGCTGAACCTGGAGAGGTCTCAAATTCAGAGGTTCCTGCTGCGAGTTTATCAGATGCAACCCCTAAAAATGCTGCATTTTCAGCCTGGTTAAGCTCTGAATCTTGTGTCAACACACAGGCAAAATGGTTTCAAACCAACCAACCCTTGTTTGCTTTTTGCACTGGTCATTTCATTAACCTTTCTCTCTATATTGGAGTAAGTGAAAAATTATTTAAATGGACTTTATGTCAAGATTATTGCACCGGCTGACGGAGAAAATCAATCGGATAAATCAAGCAAAAGTCAAATGTGAATTGTGAGTAGGCAGCACATTAATGCATTGCTCTTAACTAAAGAAATACAGGGCGTTTATGGGGTTAGAGAAAAAAAAATGAAGTAAAAAAGGCTTTCTTGCATGCATCAGATCTCCTCTGAGCTCTGCTTTGTTAAAGCGATCCAAATATTTCCAGAAAAATTCTCCAACTCTGTCGGAGGAAAATGCTTTTTATGTTGGCTTTAATGTTTCAAGACACTGGCAAGTTTCTCTGTTCAAAGGTGATTCCTCTAGCACAGGGTTATTGAATCGAGACGGGATTTTGCTCCCTTAAAATTAAAGCAATAGGAAGCTCTAGCTGGCTTCCCTCGCCTCATCTTTCCTACCAGTGACAGTGGAATTTAAACGTTATGTTGCTGTTTCTACAGAACAGCAACCGTCTAAATTTAGTCTGTATTACCCCCAGCTGAAATGAGTGTGCAGGGAATTCATAATGTTTTTTACCAGCCAGATTAAAAAGACGGGGTGGGGGGGAGATTTATTCTGAGAAGATAATCTGCCTCTTACGTCAAAGCTGCACTGAACAGCCACAACACACTTTGTGGTGCCCCCAACCAAGCTCTCAAACCCGAGTAAATCCCCAGCTAGAGCACCACAAAATGGGCAAAAGAAACAGGAAACACCCTCTGCCCAGTCTGCTCCCCTGGGAGGGATGGTTACGGGCTGGAGTAGCATCGCAGAGACCTGATTACACTTCTGAGCTCCAGCCTAGAATGGGATTTTGGGCAAGTTCCTTCAGGGCAGCTCTTCAAGAGCAAAGAATAACTCGGCTACATGGGATTTGGAGCCACTTGTGAAACATTTTATGCTGCTTTTGGCCTTGGTTCGTAGGCTCCAACATGGGAACTGCAGACTCCAGAGATAAACCCTGGCATGCTCCAGTGCTATAACAACTGAGACAGCATTTATAAACAGGCATAAAGCAGGCAGGGCCCAAATCAACTTGCTGGTCACAAGGGCTCACTTACCTCTTTGGCCACCGTGTGCCAGTGCTGGTAGCTTTCACACACATCCATCCGCTCCTTGTGGAAGAACCGGCACTTTTCTGGAACCAGCAGGACGTCGCTCACAAACTCCCCCACTGCAAAGCAAGAAATATCCAGAGTTTAGCTCCTGTCACACACGTGCAACCTCCAAAAGGAGATAAAGTCGCTCTCGAAACTCCCCCAAGGACACTTCGTTTTAAGTGCCTTTAGGGTTTGTGTAAGATATATTATCTTTAATGCACATAGCCCAGCTCAGCAGCTATCTATGAAAATTTACTGAAAAGAGTTGTGCTGCACAAAAGCTTCCATGCTGCCTGTTGCTGCTACGGTGTGGAAAGTTTTCTGTGCTGCAAATCTACGTTTTCAGTATCTGGATATCTGAGCGAGTCTTGTCTGCTTTTCTTGTTAACAGTATCCAGAGGACTTGAGTCGGGATCAACTGCGTCACGTTCCTCAGCTTGGACGTTCCTAAGCAACACACACCAAGCTGGAAAATGTGTAGCACAAAAAGCAGAGTAAAGCCAGAGTCAGCAAGTATGTGGTTATCTAGATGTTGGAACACAACCTCACCAGCGTGAGTTAGTTTTGGATAAACCTTAAGGCCAGACTTCTGCTTTTGAGGAAGAAGAAAGAGACTCTGAGTTAATAGGATGAACTATTTAGCCTAAACAGCCACCACAACCCTGCTCAGTGCTGACACCCATCAAATTGGTATCAGAAGTACGGCCAGGATGAAAATTGCCTTCAGTTCTCAGCCCAGAAGTCCTACCAGACACTGAAACCAGGATCCACAATGTGATTATCTGCACGAGTTGCCATTTTTTTCCCCCTTTCTCTCTTCAAGATTTAAATTCCACTTCCAGTAATTTAAAAATAGTTATCTAGATACCCTAAAAAGATGCGGATGTTACAAGATGATGAGATCCATTGGTCTTCCTCGGCCTCTCTAATAAGTAATGAGTAACACATTACTCATTTTAAGTTCCTGATGCGCCTTTGAAATTAAGACCTGAGCAAATTCTCAGATCAAGCACCCGTGGTTCTGAGGGTGCAAAGGCAGAAAAAGCTCAAACTGACCAGAAATGATGCTGAATAATGAAGAGCAGTGATGGAAAGAGCTGTTTTCAAAAGGATGGAGTCCCAGTAACCTGAGATAAGAGACATGGCAGGTTCTTGCAGTTCAGTTTGGGCATGGAAATCCACCCTACGCTGGACATTTATTGGGAAACCTTCCTTCTCTGCGACCAGTGCTAATAAATAAATAAATAAAGAGAAAACCCTTTTCAGAGTCAGCCAGATGAGGTGCTTCCACGCCGTCTAATAGCGTAGCCAGGGCTGTCAGCAGTTTGTCTGTTCACACCTCAGCAGGCTCAGCCCTGCTGCCATCATCCTATTGTTACCTTTATTTTACAGTTCAGTGAGAGCGCTGATGGGTTCTCCTCCGGCGCCTGGGCGATACAAAAGAGCTTTCCTGCTGGGGGGGAGATGAAGCTGACAAGGGCTGAGAGCAAAATCCTACCTCAGACAGAGCTGCAGCAGGGAAGGCACAAGCAGCAACACAACAACAAGTCCTCTGGATCTAATAAAAAATCATACTTTCCTCCCGAGAGAGGCAGCGTTCGTTTAAAACGCGCAATTTGGGCCCTTTATAAGGAGATGGAGGAGGGTTTTTTTTTTATTGCACACGCAACTCGGGGCTGGAAAAGGAATTGTGCTACGAGATGGCCTGGCAAGGGAAAAGCATTTGTGAGAGGAGACTCCAATTAAGGCTTTTAAGAGAAAGTTTGGTGCTTATCACATTTTAGCGCAGTGTTACTCAAATCAGCTTAATTTTCAGCTGAAGAATATGCTCGGAAAAGGATTATTCCCAAAAGAGATTACACGTTATAAGTCCACGGATCTTTCTTTTATCCTTATTTCCACTGAAGCGCTCGGCATAATCAGCTGGGCTTTCTAGCTGCTCAAATCTGATTTTCCCTGTCTATAAAGTGAGTAGCACCTTCTTCCCACGATGTAGCCACATTAAATTTAGAGCTTAGGAAGTGCTTCATGATCTTGCAGGGAAAGGTGATACCTGCAAGGGAATAAATACCTCTGTTTCTGTGTTCTCTACGTAAAATTTACCCTTCGAGACAGCATGAGACTTCT
>JAVCKT010028244.1:0-11671 GCA_032273925.1 Rhynchotus rufescens | reverse complement strand
AAAAAAACAGATATTTCTTCTCCCACCTTATTCAAAGCTTTCAATAGCTGCTCTAAGGGTTTCTTAGCAGAGAAGACTTCCAGAGAGTAGAAATCCTACAGATCTTATGACATTCTCCACAGTAGATTATAAATGAAAGTGAAATTAGGATCCTACTCAAGGCCCCTCTCCTTCCCTTTCCTTGATGGGGAACCCTATGGTGGGGTTATTTTACCCCACCATAACTTCAGGCAGAAGTCACAAGGCTGCTCTGCTCCAGTCCCACCATATCAGCTGCTCCTCAAGAGCTGCAGCCTGGGTGCAAAGTGAGCACAGTGCTCAACTCTGAACAGTACTTGAAGCAATCAGTTAGCTCCATGTAGCAGCTCAACAACAACAAAAAAAACACAGGAACCTGGGAAGAACAGGAATGAAGGCGAGCATGCAGCTGCAATATGTAGGGAATAAGACTGGAGCTTGCTGCAGAGGAGCAGGAGAGGTAGGATGCACTGGCAGGGTTTGTAGTTGAAGAGGTTTGGCAGGAGGAAGGAAGACATAAGGCTGATGATGGAGCAGTGGACTAAATGTACAGCAAGTTAGCTGTAAACTTTACTCAGATTCTTTCCTGTATTTAAATGGCTACTTTCATGTTAACACATACTTCAACACAAAGATAGGTACTAACCAATAACCACAACTTACCAGTAAATATTCAAAGCAATGCACATGTTTTCATGAGTTTCTCCAGAAGCAGGCAGGCAAACAGAGAAGATTTTTGCATGCTTTTCCATGAAAAGATACAGGCAGAGAGGCAAAGTTCCCTTTGGTCAGAGTTTCAGCATGGGCATGCCTGGCTCCCAACACACTCACCCTTTCTAGCCCCATCATGCTTCTGGTTTTCATTCAGTTATTTTCTGTATCAGGGGGTTTCCAACTAAGTCATGTCATGAGGCTCTGATTATGCATTATCTTCTCCCACTGCACTGCTCTGCACGTCTCAGTTCTCTGTGCAAGGAGAAGGGGAAAGCAAGTTTGCCCATCTGCAGTATTTTGGTCTTGTCCTATGTTACTTTCTCACCCAGCTACTACATGTACACTCACAGAGTAGCAATACTTATGGCTGCCTAAATTTATAGATTCACAGTTTATCAGGACAGAGAAAGCCAATTTAGTCACTGACCCAGATTATTATCTTCTGCAGATGAGAGTCCGTACTGAAACCTGCATCTAAGCATGTGCTGGCCTTTCTAATAACTTCTAATAACACCTTAAAAGCTTTTCCTTGTCCAGCTGTTAAATTTCAACTGTAGACATTATCCAGGAGCTGCTTAAGGGTTAAACTACAACCTTTTTCTTCTCTATAAAAGCAGGCAAATCTCTAAGCAACTGACAAAAATCTTCTTAGGAATTGTTATGTTCAGCAGTAACAGCTGAAAGCATTTAGTTTATGAGCCAGTATTCATCTTCAAAGACTTCATTCTGCCCAGAAAAGAAAGAACAAGAGATCAATTAAGATCTCATCCAGTGCTCTAGTAACAGTGGGAAATATACCTCACACAAGTAATATAATCTTGGAATACATCCTAAGCAAACCAAAGCCTGATTTTCACTTTCTTACCTTTCATAGCGTGTAGAGATGCAGCTTCACATGGAGGTGGCCAATTTGGAAGAAATGTGAACAAAGAGAGCCTTCAGGCACAATTTTGAATAAGGCAATTAAATGCAAGGTTCATCATCATTATTTAGCTCATGTTATCCAGGTGACAGATGAGCAATCTTCCTCCTCCTTTACAGTGGGATGCCATTGCCATGTAAAAGTTATCACGTATGGAGGCCAAAAACCACATGTGGGACATTTCCCTATTTAATCCTCAATGCAACTCCATGCAAACTGTCATTTTTATATTAAACATGGAGTTAATTATAAGATTATAAGATTTTATAGCAAGAGTTATAAAACTACTGTTTATTCATCTGAAAATGCTTAATTAAGTTTATTTATAACGAGTTTTTATATTTTGTTTAGAACATTCCATTATGTTCCATTAAGAAACACAGTCGCCTTTGACATGGGACCCAAGCAAAGTCTGGGAGCCATGCTTGAATTTTCCTGAAGATGAAAGTTTCTCAGATCACATTCCAGCTTGGCTCGCTCCAAAAGTACAGACGCAGATTCTTAACAGTGGTGAGAATTTCTTCTAACTAATGAAAAAAAAAAGAGTTGCTATAAGATCCTCTCTAATTTTAATGGTAGTCAGGAGTTGATTGCATGGAGAATAATGGGAACTTCCTCTCATTCCACTGTTTTTCTACATCAAATTCAGAACCTTTGCAAAGGTGGGTTGTAATTTGGAGGGGAGGGTCTATTTTACAGTCACTGTAAATCTTGTGTTCCAAATTTTGAGACTAAAAGGACTAATGTAAGAAAACATATAACATGTAACTGTGGCCCTTATAAATCTTAGCTGCACACAAAAGACCAAAGAAAATAAAGAGACAGTGAACAGACTTTAGGACTAAAGGAATAAAAGAAAGTTTATTTAGAGGAGACTCACTACCAGACTGGTTTGGCTTGAATGACATTTGTAATCTGTAAAGAGGCTATGTTATGTGAGGTGAATACAAAGGAATATTCCTCAAGGGGAAAGAGAATGCTTTTTAAAGATTTCTTGTGACTCTAAAAGTAGTTTTTACTGTGGAGTAAGAGGCATAGCACAGAATTACAATTCTAAAATCACTTAAAAAGACTGAAAGTAAATAATCAAATAGAGTAGAATTCACCAACATGCATATCAGATAAATTATATCAGTTGCGGATTATTTGGCTATTTTCAACAAAAATATTTAGTTAAAATAAGTGAACCTTTTCCCTCTCTCTTTCACTGTGCAAGTACATGGTTCTGCATTTACTTGCACAGTGCATAAGGCAGGGGGAAGAGAGAGCAAAAGAAAGTGCCGGATGAGACATTTTCAGTCCTAGTGTGTTAGTGGTTTCTATCAGATCAAAATACCACAATAACCTACTTTTGAACCCAGGCTTTGATGATTCTTTTAGAGCAACAATGCAAGCCAAGCATAGTTAACAAGCAGTAGAAACACCTCCACATAATTTTCAGACATGTTCATCCACAGATTTTAGGAAAAGTATAGCTTAGGATCTGCATTTGTGAGGCCTTTTACAGAATGCTATTTCAAGTCTTCATCCTTAGTGCAGGTTGCGATCTTTTTCATCAATTCAGATTAATCAAGCTGTGCAAAGCTTCTCACAATATTCTTCCACAAGGAATAAAATTATGAGCATATTCTGGAGGGAAAAAAACATATAATTAGGTAGAGAATCCATTTGACCTATACTGGGTAACAGAAAGTTAATTCCAGAACTTCTGACTTTGCAGACATAGTTAGAGCTCAATTTGGTCTTAGAAATCAGGAAGATGGTTAACTGTTTCCAGGTGGGCCAAAAAGAGAAGGTCACTTTTAAAAGATATTTTCACTTTGGAATTTTAAAAGAAGAAAGAAGTGATACTACTTTACTAGTTCTTTTGTAAGAGATTACCATTACGCCTATAAGCAAGTGCATATAAAATCATATTTCTACTTGGGTATGAACATGCTTAAACAGTCATGAAAATTTGGGGGAAGTACAGATTTTAACATTCTGCTCAGTGCAGGTGAATTACAGTCATGCTTTTTCCTTATAATAGCATGATTCATCTCATTTAAGACACAAAAATGAAGAAAAAAAACACAAGCACTGATGTGTTACATTTCGGTATCCTGTGTATAATCCCTGCAGGAAGAATGCCTGCATAGTTTATAAAACCTTCGTCTTTTTTATCCATTCTAAACTTCCTGAGAGTAATTTTATTAAATATCAACAACTCCCAAAGAATTCTTTCCCTGACCCAAGATGCTTTCTTCTCCAAAAAGCAGATTGATAAGAAAACCTGCTTGTGCATTCAGCTTCAAGAGCCACCAGCCTTTTCAGCATGCAGGTTAGGTTGATGCCTTTGGCAGCACACTTTTTTTTTTTTTTTTTTTTTTTTTGTGGAAATTGTGGAAAAAAGGCAAGAGCACCTTGAAATGGAACAGCTGTTAATATTTGTGGCAGCTATTTGTACAGTATTTCACTGGTACATGATGAGTACAGACTCAGATTACAGAGCTGAGCAATTTGGTTTGTAGATAATAGGAAACGATGCTTGGATCATGTAATACGGTAGTGCCAAGAATTAGCATTATAAGATGTCAGCAACTTTTTATTGAATTATAACATGATTTTCTAGGTACCAAGTACAGTGCAATCTCAATGCTACTACTTTACACTCTCCCTGTGTGCTTTTCATCTCAGAACTTCTAAAGACACTTTACAAAATAGAAGCGAGATACAGAATACGCTGCCTCTGGGGGTGAAACCGAACAGCTGTTTAACATCACGTTCAACAGCACAATTTAGGACATCATTTGCTAATGTGGGAAAACATACCCAGATGTTGACTCCTTGTCATTTTAGGATCACATCTTGCTTAAATATTCATGCTCAGAAGACTGAACTCTTTTATGCCTTCAAAAGTTCTATTTTCCCTTCAAATTCAAATACAAGGGGATTTTTTTTTCCAAATATAAAAGAAGTAAAAAGTATATATGGCTTTACTGACATTTTTTAAAGCCTCTGGTTTCAATACTTTGCTTTCTCATTTATCTTTACTATGGTGACCCATACATGAACACTTGGGACATTGCAAAGGAGAGGAAGAAAGGATTTTACTTCTGGATACAGAAAAATCAGAAGAGACCTTCACGGGATGTCATGCAGACATCCTAATTCCTTAAGGACTGACAGCTGATTTTGATACCAATACTAAAGATGGTTTCAGATCAGAAACCAGTTTCCAAGCTAAAGCAATTTCAAACCCACAAAGCATTAGCAACCTTCCTTAAGTCTTTCAAATTTTTATTTTGAGATCCTTTTACCCAGAAGATAATTTTAAATCATGTGCCCACGTTTCAACATGGAAGGACAGCCTGTTCTTGAGCAATATCTTCTAATCAGAACTATGACTCAGTTGTTCGGCCTGACTAGAAAGGCCACAAACTACTGCTTCATATATAATGTATACAAAAGGTACTTTATAACCAGTTCATTAAGACTGCCTGAAGATCCTCTTTGGACAATGCTGAGGCTCTTTGCTTAAGACTTAAACTTTTCTATGGGGGACTGTTTCAGGGTTCAGTAAAAGCCTATATAGCTAAGGCAGGCGGTTTACTGCATATAAGAAAGTCTGGCCATGAGCACAGTCTGGTGCTGGTAAATATAGTTCAATTAAATGTGATTATAGCTTGGGCATGTGAATGTAGCTCAGTTTTCACACAAAAACACACATAGTAAGTGTGACTAGAGAATAAGTTTAAAGGAAATCATTTCCTTTCTTCTTCCCTGTGCCATGTGCTCTAGGTATCCCTGCTGGAGCAGGGGGTTGGACTAAATGATCTCTAGAGGTCCCTTCCAACCTCAGCCTTTTTGGGATTCTGTGATTCTCTATACGTTACATCTATAAAAGGGAGCCTAAGTGTATTTACTGAGCCAGCTAACAAATAGTAAAACAGTTCCAGCCATGTTATACTTTTTGCTTTTTTTTCCTGTATTGAAAGACTTATTAGAATCTCGCTTCAATAGAAGTACCTCACTCTACAACACAGTTTCATTAAGCATGTTTAGAGCATGAACTTAAAGAAATCATTAAGGCCTCTGTGAGAAAAAAACAAGCCTCCCTTTCTCACATCAAATTGAGCATATTTAGAAAAAGAATCATTCTTCAAAGCCTTTAGTTTAAAAAAGAAGCTACCAGGAATAGCAATTCTTCGAAGGAAAGGAAGAAACCTCCTCTGTGGCACAGAGGGAATGTCTGTTTTTAAAGGGTATCAGCACAGGCAGAGATGCAAGACCACAACATAGTCACCACTGGGGACTTCACAGCTACTGCACATCACAGGAGGATTTTCTGCAACTCTGTGAACATACAGAGAAAAGAGTATGCGTGCGTAATTTATATCAACTGTCAATAACCTAGAGTACGTTTTCAAGAAAGATGGGGGTGAAAAGGAGGGGGGGAAAAAAGTATAATATCTCCAATTTCACAGTCAATGCAGCCAAACACATTGTCCTGTGAATAAGATCTGTAGAAGACAACATACTGGAAGGGAGGATTAATTATTCCATTAGCAACATAGGATGAATCTGAGGCTTATCACTATGGACCAACCACATCTGATCTTAAATCTCCTCAAAATTAAAGATAAGTCATTAGTGATCTCTCCTGACAGAGCAGAGCCAGAACAACAGTCACCTCTGAATACAAAACAAGTCTATTTGAATGAGGGAGGGCTTTCCAGCAGAGCAGAGCCTTGTGCTCTTCTGAGGCCCCAAAATGGCTCCTTCTTGTTGACCATCAGCATGGGTTTACATACGCACCCTGCTGCAGCTCTTCTTCCTATGAAGAAAAGCAGGAAGGGAACAAACCATGATTTCAGAAATCAGAATTTGAGGGGAAAGCAAGGGGGGAGGGCTGGGATAAAGTTTGAGGGAAGCATGTAGTTCTGAGAGGGAATTTGAGGCCTGCGTCATCTCAAATGCTTGTGACCGAGTCGAGGCACAGAGGTTTCTCCCGTTACAGGTGCCGGCGCGTGGGCAGAAGGGCAGCGGGCACGCTGGCTTGCCGAGCGGTGCGGTGAGTGGCACGGGTGGCTCGGAGGCCCTTGGGAAGCAGGAGCGGAGCGGCCATCCGAGGCCGTGCAGGCCATGCGCCTCCGAGAGTGCGAGCGTGCGACAGTCTGTCTGTTTTCAAAAGCCAATATGACAGAGGGCAGGTCAGCGTGGGCACTGGGGCACTCCACACACACCGTAACGATGCTGCTGACTCCTCCACCTTGCCAGGGAACTTGCCACCCTCTTGTTTCTGTACGAGGAGCAGAGCGGCCTTTCTGCCTTTATGCTTCGCAACCAAGACAGGCAAACGCTCGGTTTGCAGAACTTAAGCAAAACAAACTTGCCTGGCTTTAATTAAAAAACAACAAGAAGTAACCCAGAGGCTGTATATTGCACATCCCATTATCCCCACTTATTAGAAACGTATTTCAGCGTTTCTCTCATAAAGGAGAAAGATTAGGTAGTTCACATTGCTGCCTGCAGCCACGTTTTTCAGACCTGGGTATCAAAGCTCCCAAATCTATAGTCATCTCCTCAAATAAAGGGGTGCAATCTTAACTAGCTGTTGCACAGAAACTCCCTGTAAACAAAGGGCTGTTGCAGATTTGCAGATGTTCAGTAATTTCTAGAGGAAAAAAAAATGCACATGCAAGCACCTGATGATGGCATGGGAGAGAGGTTTTAATCACCCTGGTCAGAGCAGACACAGGTAACAAAAACTCCCAGCTGACAGAGCTTATCACCATAATAGTAACTCAACAAGGAAGATATAATAATACATATAAGGAATCGAGAATGGAAGAGAGGAAAAGTGAGATGAGCAATGATGATTTGGAAGATGTGTGTTTCAGAAAGGAGGTCAAGCCTTTGGAAGGACAGAGGGAAGATGCTGCCTCATGTCACCAACACCTGGATGAGCTGTCAGAAGCATCAACCCGTGGAGAAGCTGGGGTTTCTCGCAGTCTGCAGGGGGTCTGCAGTGCATCTGGCAAGGCAAAAGCTAAGCTGTTGGCTTTGGCATACTGGTTCTGTATATTATACTTTAGTCCTCACGAGCTGTAACAGAAAGTGTAAGGACAGGATACTTGCATAGTTGAGACACACAACTATCTGTGCAATTTTACCAAGTGGGTGCCTACACAAACCCTTAATTATCTGCACTACCATGTATAATTACTCCATCTGAACATGTAATAATCATAAATTCATGAGTGTTAGGCACATACTTCATACATTCAATAGGATCCTCTGTATGGAGACAACTGTCTCACTAAGTATAACTAAGATCATACCCTCAGAAGAGAAACAAAATAAATAAAAGGTTTAATTTATGAGTCATTTATCCCAGGACCTTACATGAAAGCAGAAAATTCCTTTCTAAAATATATAATCAAGTGTTTTTCTGTTGTTTTTTATTAAATGATTGGATAGAGTGCTCCCTGACCTACACTAATGACAAAAACTGGAGTTCATTATTCAAGCCTGCTGTGATCAATATAGAGAAAATATGACCACGAAGTCATAAGCAGGCAGTCCTCACTTGCAATTATGCTCACTGAAAGTTACTGTATGATTACCATAAAAAAAAATGGACATTAGCACAGAAGTATTAACATGGAAATAGAGGAAGGACACACTAGAGAAACAGGGCTATGCACACCTCAGGATCTTTAATGTACTTGAACCTCACATTTGCAGCAATCTGTAACTACTCAAACACCAAATTCAGCATATAAAATAGGGTTAACTTAACCCAAGCATGAAAAAAATGGTTAAATCTACACCAGCGAGACCTCATACATTTCTTTCTACGATTCTGGGTATCAGAAAGATTGAAGCGTTAATAGCTGTCTTATTGACTCATTACGTTACAGGCTTTAAAATCTGCATTAAAATAGATTTCAAAAATCTCTTATTCAAATCAAGCACATTTGACTGCAACTATATCAAACAGAGTCCCTGTTTTATCAGAGATATGCTGCTTCATGTCAGTTAGTTGACACAACTACGCATCTGCCTCTGTGCTAAATACAAGAGCACGCACAGAGGAGGGGGAAAGAAAGGAGAGAGCACAAGCACATATGCAAACAGGCTGTTATCTGTGGGTTTTTTCCAACTGGGAAAAAAATGTTAGCACAGCTCAATCAAATCTATTGAAAAGAGCCTAGGGATCCATGCAGCCACCCAATTTCAACAAGCTCTTTATCCTAGACCTTATCCTAAGTGTGCCCAAGATGATGGGAGTTCCTCAGCTGACCTCCATGGGTGCTGGATCACCCCGACTCTACCAGTAATCTCATTTGATATGGCTCTGTTGATTGGCTATACTCTTGGAATAAAAAGTATTACAGAGCATGAGAAAAGCTCACAAAAACTCACTTACAGAAAGCAGCAAAATGGCTTGAGCATGATAAAGGTAATATAAAGATTTTGCCCTTGCTGTAGAGAAGATGATGTAATTAAGGGTGAAGCATGTAAATAACTTGGGCAATATAAATTTTACTCATGTCTCAACTATGAAGCAGGTGATTTAACCCACTTCTTAAATTTGATTGCAACAGCACTCACCCTGTCCCCAGCTCCCCCTTTTTTGTACACGCTTCAGCCAGACGCAGAGGTGTTTAACACCAAGAGGGCATCTTCAGTGCCACACACTAGATCGAATAATGCACTGCCCTGTTCTTACCGTGTACTTTATCAATTAGTTTGCTTCATTTGCTGTTTCTAAGGACTCCACAGGAGACTCAAATGTGACCCTTTCTTCTTCCTCGATGCCATTTCAGACCATATACACGTAGGTCTGGCTTGGTCTTCGATCAAAATGTTGGCCAGTGAGTGCTGGGGTGCAAAGCAGGTGTCTGCTCTACTAGACAACTGCACTGAACTGCTGGTGCTGAACTGGCTTAGCTTTGATAAGGCTGTCCCCAAAACTCCAGTTACAATCACTGAATTAAAAAAAAAAAAAAAAAAAAACACTTCAATGTGGTATTTATATTCTACAAACAGAATTCAAAATTTAAGCCTTTGTTTTACAGATTACAAATCACCTACAGCTTTCCTGCATCTCTCATTCTGTTTTTATGCTTCCCCTCCTTTCTATTCTAAGAAGAAATCGGTCTTGCCATCTTTTCTATTTCTTGTTTTCATAGATAAGAAAAAGCAAGCCACCCCTCTACAAAAGTTCTCCCAAATCTGATCACGAGTTGCACTTTTCACCCGCTTTAAATCTTTCTTAACAACCTGTTACTGCTCTCTTTAAAAATAAATAAATAAAATTAAGCACTCAAATTAATGAGTTCTGAGGCATGAAGACAAGGACATGTGTTACTGAGCTTATTCACATAGGGGAGCCAAAATCACCTAATAAGATAGAGCACAAAGTGGAGCTTTACCAGTTTATGGAAGGTCTCCCAGGATAAGACAGGCGCCAGCAATAGCAGGGGGCTGGCTCGGTGTCCTGAGAGCCCCCTTTTCCGACCTACCCTGTCGCACTGTCTGTCCTCCCCTCCTTTCCCTTGCTTATCGCTGGCTCCTGCCGTGCCGCACGCCGAGCAGGGCAGAGCAGAAAGCAAATCCTCATCACCTGCAATGTATTCCTGCCAGGCCGACCCGCTCCCGCGCTCCACACACCACGGAAGAGCCGTGGCAGATTTTGAGCAGCGCACCGCTCATCGCTCCTGGGCCGAGGCAGGGCCGCCCTGCTGGTCTTCCCGTCCTGCTGGTCTTCCCTGCAAGTCAGCCCCGTATTAAGGGCATTGCCAGTCAGACTGTAGAGGGGCAGTGCATCGCCGTGCAAAGAGCCAGCACACATCCCACTTCAGCCCATCACAACAGGCCTTGCGTGAAGCCCTGCGCGGCGCTTAGGGCTCGTAGGAAGCCTTAGGAGAAGGTCAACTGCACTTTTTCCGAGTTACATTTCAGGCAAAACCATAACCCTAGGAAAATGCACCCCAGCACTGTACAAATAGAAATTAGAAGGAAAAAAGAAAGCCTCTTCTATAGATAGGCTAAGGGGCACTGTATTAGGAAGCACTTGAACCTTTTTTTCCCCAATACCATTTTATTCTAAGCAAATGAACCTTTTTTTTTCTGAACAAATTAGAAGTGATGTGGTCTCATAATCCATAATAAAAACATCATGTTCTCCAAAATGGACCTTATCAAGTGGTAAATACCTTCAAGCTTCTCAAACTGCACAAGCTTCCAACGTCACTCCTTTGGCACCAACAAGGAAATAAGTTTCAGAAAGACTCAGAAAACCTCATGAAAGCCAATGCCCAAATACAATCTTTTTTACTCTGGTTTT
This sequence comes from Rhynchotus rufescens, assembly GCA_032273925.1. Taxonomy (NCBI): domain Eukaryota; kingdom Metazoa; phylum Chordata; class Aves; order Tinamiformes; family Tinamidae; genus Rhynchotus; species Rhynchotus rufescens. Next base: position 680 of record JAVCKT010028244.1, on the reverse strand, counting down.
ATACCAGCATAGCTCCACTGATTTCTATGGAAAAAATAACCTAATTTGTATTCAAGGGGAAAGCAAGACCATAACTGTTTCTTGTGAAACTTTGACCCTCATATTATCTAACCTGCTGTTCTGCCCAGAGTTCCTTTTCTGCAATAAGTTTAACCTAGAATTGCAGCTAGCGGAGCTTAAGATAGCAGGGGAGGCAGCAGAGGAGAGAGATTACCAGAACTGTGCTCCAGGAACCCGTACAAATGGTTGCAACCAAAACACTGAGCTCCTCCTTCAGCACAAACATGGCAAAAGGCTGACAGTGGTGAAAGGTCCCTGTTGCTACAGGGCGACCAGTGCACCAGTCCTACGCTAGCAGAGCTGTGCTCTTCTGGCACAGCAAAGCCGCTGCACGCAGGACTAAGCAAGGCAGCACCTGGGAATGGCACCCCGAGCTCTGCTAGCAACTGTGCCAGTCAAGGGCCATGGCTTTTTGGCACCTCTGAATGACACCTTGCTGTAGAAGATGACTACAAAGCAAGGCAGTTATAGTCTCTCTGAGCAAGGGGCTATAGGAAGGTGGGCCAGGTCCCACACTGCCCAGATGGTGCTTCTCTTCTGGCAGAAGGGAGGAAAAATCCACAGCTCTTTTAATCACTTCAAATTAAATCGCTCCTCCATCAAAGCCTGAATTCACACTG